>MJUU01037490.1:79080-96461 GCA_002080025.1 Modiolus philippinarum
ATCTGTTTTTTTTTTTTAATTGCTCTTTTTTGGTTTCGTTTTTGTATTTGTTTTGGTTTTGTTTTTGTTTGTTTATTTGTTTGTTTCAATAGAAATATGTTTACTGGATCTTTTGGTTTTCAAATCACTTACATCATTGGCTTGAAGCTCTGAATCTGCCTCTGCTGATCGCATTTCCCATTGTCACAAGCTACACCCTTTCCTCTTTTCCCTACTCCACGGGATAGATTTCATTTTTCCTTAATACATTGATTTGATCGATGTTGGAGATGAAGAACATCAATTGAAGCGTTGTTCCAATTACTTGGGATTTATGTTGCACATGCTAAATGTATGTCCCTGAGTTTATGCATAAAATCTTAAATTTTGAATATTGAAACAATCGGTGTATTTTCATCCTAGAAAGCAAGAACTTTTGATAATTGCCAAAGCTCATATTCATGTACATAATAAATGAAATGCACAAAAGAAGGTTCATACAAACACCTTATGGTGAAGCTTTATGAAAAACTGGATGACTCTAGTTAGAAGTACAAATAAGTGTAGTGAAGTTAAAGGTAGACCAAATGTTAGTTTTAGTGCTCTATTAGAAAAAAAATTACAAATACATAAATTCTTTCTCCCGGCTATCTCAAATATTATACTCATATGAAGGCACGTTACAATTTATAAACATTAAAGAGTGGTAAGCGGTGTGCAATCCTCACTGATTGCAAGATTAAAGAAAGGTTTGATAACCTGTTGTATACTGAGATATACAAACAAAAATTAAAAGAGTAACTGTAGCTCATTTGATTGTGTATTTCATATGTAACATCTTTAGTATTTCTGATATATGACATCAGAGAAATGGTATCAGACGGGAAGTGTGCTGTTGTATCATAACGATTTATTTTTAGTATTATCCATATGTAAAAATTCTTTTTTTTGAACGAACTTAATTCGTTCCCCTAAGTTTCTGTGACTCCTGTTTGGCTTACATGTCAAAATCATCTAAATCTACGCTAGTTCATGATCTTTTTCCATGGTCACAGTACATTTACTGACAGCTATCTTTCATGGCTCTTCGGAATAAAATTAAATGTTATGTCACCTGTTTTGGTTTTTACATTCTGCATTGAGGCAGGTCAATTGTTTTGAACGTCTATGTGATTTAGAAAAAAAGATCATATGGTGGATGCTACTGACGATTTGGCTCCATTCAAATTTGAATTCGATAAAAGAAACTTAAAATTATTCGAGTTCAATGTATATGCAATTCGAATTCAACTTTAAATCAAATAATGACGCGAACTCTTACTCGACAAACTCGGTTAGCCCATACTATTACATGGATTTAAAAAAACATTCTCAAACGTAAAAAAAAATAAAAAAAGAGTACTGATTTTTTTTTTCGGTAAATTCCGCTTAAATCCGATGGATTCCAGTTAAAATACGATTTGTACGTATACTATATACGCTTGTGGTCGGTTTGTCACCTTCTACACCTAACAATTAATTGCCCTTTTGTTTCTTTCGTATGATGATGTAAACTTACGTTCGTGAGTTATATATAAATCTCTATTAACACGAGGTAAAAAGTCTAGTTTCATTTTTCGCTGGATGCAACAAAATAATATTATTTCCGGTTATCTGCAAGGATAAACAAATCAACAGCGAATGTTAATGTAAGAAAACATCTTTGTGTCTCTGATTTACAGTATATTTCACTTTGATGAACATGCCAATTCTTTAGATATTATCAAAGGCTTTCTGGGCCCTCGAAGATTTCTTCTGAAAACTATTTTATTTTTGTTGCAAATCGTGTCAAATACAGCTACCGGTGTTTTGTTTGTATGTCATATTGTTTACATACTATTAGCTAGAATCCTGTATGTAAAGTCCTTAGATTTACGAAAAAGCTAGATGGAAACATTAAAGATGTTTTTCATTTTTTTACCTTTATTCATACAACCTATCGTATAAACGTATAAACCCTTAGATTAACCATTCATGGTTGGATGCAACTGGGACAAGACACTTTTGGTTGGATGTGAAGATCTCCTTAGATTTGATGAAAATCTTCAAGCGTTTTTTATGCTCATCAATAAATTAAACTATGAGGTCACTGTTATAAAGTCATGGTGACATGAAGATTAAGAACGACAATAAAAGCATGGTTTCATTGTTTGTTTTACTATGTATTTGTATAAACTTTGACCCACACGCATTTACTCAATATCTTTTAATGGTTTATATGTGGATTTGAGTATGCATAATTATATGCTTTGCATGAAAATTGTAGTAAAACTCTGCCCCAAAACGGTAGGTTTTCCCTGTCGTCGCTGATTTGTATACCCATGCCCGTCATTCCGTACGTCACAACTTTTGTCAAGCTTTTCTTTGCAAAGGTTGGTATTTTGTAAAAAGCATTGTACAGTGATGCCATATTGTGTTATACATTTTCAGACCTGTCGGGTTTCCCTTTTCTGTTTACTGACTTAGTCAATTTTTCGTCATTCTGTCTGTCCATCATAACTTTCGTCAAACTTTTCTCTACAATGTTAAACGTGGAATTTTGTTTGGGTTTTGGTGCTGCTGATGAGGAATAAATTTCCGAATTGGCCATACAGCTCATTAAAATTATTGCAGTTGGAGTTAACATATGTGTTATGGTCTCATGTTTATGTTCATTTACTCCATATCCTTTCGTAAAATATTTAATACAGGAGTTTGTCTTTTATTGCAGTGTGGAGTTGGTAAAACAGTTCCCCGTGGTAGAGATGTATGTTCTTTATTTTTCTTATATAATTTATGATATACTTGTACATGAGATAATATCTCATGTGTAAACTTTGTTCAATTACTATTATCTAAATTTATGCAAATTCTAAAACCGAAGGATTAGCTCCCACCATCGTAGTTTTTTCCTTACTTATATTTGATACTGTGACATTACTGATTATTCGGATTTCGTTTGGTTTTATGCATTTTAACATTTTTTTTTTGAAATTATGGATTTCCTTTGTTTGAGATTAAGTGCTGCTGATGAGAAATAAATCTCCGAAATGGCCATACAGCTCATTAAAATTATTGCAGTTGGAGTTAACATATGTGTTTTAGTCTCATGTTCATTTACTCCATATCCTATCGTAAAAAAAAGTGTCATAAGCTTTGTATAGTGCGGCAAAAATTATGGAATATATTTATCGGGACTGTAGGATTACTACTCTTTACCGATTTAGTCAGTTTTCAGTCATTCTATCTTTCTCTCACAATTTTTGTCAAGCTTTTCTCTGCACTGGTAAAGGATAGAAACTTGGAATTCTCATGTTCAACACGGCGGGTGTCTTATAAGAAGCAGGGGATGCTTACTCTACCAGCGCACCTTATCTCACCAATGTTTTAACTGCGTCCGTGTTGTTAATTTTTGTATATGTGGGTGTCTTCATTTTCTTTTCTGTGCCTTGCTCCTGTTACGTCTTTGTTTCTTTGTTTTTCCGACGTTGCCATTGTCATTGGATTGTTCTTTTTAGACTGACGGTTCGGTTCTCACTTACTTTGATAGGTCCTTATGTGCTCCCATAATCGGGAAACCAAAAGTCATCTAAAATGGACAATTTCCGTATTCATGACTATTTATTTAAATAAAGATTATAAGAGTATGATAACCTTCACATTTTCTCTTTCAAAAAACAAATGAATAAATAGAATTAAAATCGGAAGAAAAGCCGCTTTTCATACTGAAGTAAGTGGTGAAAGCAAAATCATTAGTCAAATGTATGCACGTGCAAGTCGCATGTCTCCATCACATAATGCTTTAACTGAATATGATATTGTTTTACTGATTACTTCATGAAATTTTTGCAAACAAGGAAACAGAAATTTCTCGTCTTTCCATTTTAATGCCTTATTTTTCGCTGTGTATAATTTAAACAATGATTTTGGATATGAAGTAAACATATAAAACAGATTTTTTCAAAGGTCTTTTTAGAAACTACTCGGCCACTTAGTCAAAATGATCCTCAGATAATCCCTTTCAAAAAAGATACATGTACCTAGCAGGCCCGCACCTCACCAAAGTCAGCTGCCGTCAGCGGGAAACATAAAGCAGGTCCATACTTCATCCAAAACATAATTAAACATTTGACCCTATAAAAAACATATTCAAAGATTTTCTCCGCAGAAACTACTGTTTCAATTAGAAACAAACTGAGTGCCCTGTGTTTGTCTATATGTTGTAGTTGTCCACTAGCTTAAGACACTAGTGCTTTGGTCGGGCAAAGGATGACAGTGATTGTAAGAGCACTCTGCCAGTTTAATTGATGTTTGTTGACAATCCCGAACCCATGACCAAGAAAGACATGGATGTAGCATTGCTCGACAATTAGCAAAGAATTCCGCTTCAACCGGTGCTAGGGGCCGTCTTGAACTTACTATGAGGTATGAGCAAATCTCATTGTTGAAGGCCTCATGGTGACTTCAAGATGAAGTACAACAATAAAAGCGTTGTTCCTTTGCTTGTTTTTTACCATGTATTTGTAGAGACTTTGTCTCATGTGTATTTACTCCATATCCTCTTATTTACCATTAGCCACAATGTTCATAAGAGGGTCCTGTAAAATTGATTGAATTATACAAAAATTACTATTTTGACTTTTATATAAATTTTAGTCGACTTAAAGAGATTAATTAAAGTCGATTTATTGTGATAACTATCTCGAAAAACGCGAAGGCAGTGAGCAAAGTTTAAAATTTTACGTCGAAGAAACAATCTGGCACAACATTTTAAAAACACCAAAATTTTGTACTTGTATACTTTCAAATTTTTTAATTTAATTTTTGTGATTTTCAAACGTTATTCTGACCGCTTGTTTGTATAGCCACATTTCATGATTCAAGTCCTCTTGCAATTTACTCGATGAGTGCCCTGTGATTAATTATATATTTCGGTTATTATCTTCTGCTGGTGTTTTGTCGTTCAATTAATAACAACGGTGGAAAGAACAAATTGAAACCTAATTTATGTTTGTCGATGATCACGGGCGAAAAATTACATTGATGTGGCGTTGTTCGACATCTAGCAAAACCGATGATATTGGCTGTCATGAAATTATTATTATGTATAAGCACAGTTCATTCTTAAAGACCTCGTGCTGACTTCAAGATGAAGAACAACACTAAAACGTTGTTCAATTTATTGGGTTGACCATGTATTTGTAGTGAGTCTGTCTCATGTGCATTTACTCCATGCCCCTTCATTTTACTTTATTGCTGAAATGAAAGCCTAAATCCTTGTTCAGATAAAATCTGAATGACAAGTCAAAATCAAATTATCTCGGGATCCTTTGTGGCGTCAAACCAAATTTGTATTCCTCCATGCCAATTGCTTAAAGTGTCCTTTCTTTGTGTATATTTTCAGTGATTTATTCAAAAGTTTAAGAGGAGTTTGTCTTACGAGTTTATCATTGAAAAGGAATTAATTTAATACAAATTGGAAGACTAATTATTTCCCCTTCTTGGTGTCGTACACCAACTATATCCCTCCTAAGATAATTATATTCCTCCCTGCACATTTGCATTATTACGATTACGATGTAGAAGAAATCAGTATAATTATATTCCGGCCATCGATGAGTACCTGATGGTCAAAATTAGTCAAAATATAATCATGATACATGTAATGCAATAACAAGTCATTATTTTCCATCGTATAAATATGCTTTTAAATCTGAAAGATTTTCCTTTTTAGCTCACCTGACCCAAAGGGTCAGTGTGAACTATTTCCATCACTTGGCGTCCGTCTTCCGTCCGTCGTCTGTAAACTTTTCACATTTTCATCTTCTCCTCTGAATCCACTGATTCAACCAAACTTTACAGGAATGATGAAAGGAAGGTCCTTTACAAATATTGCTCATTACGTTCCGATCCGATAAAAACATGGCACTGAAGTTAGGTTTAACCTAGGACCCTATGGTAAAAATCACATTTTCATCAACTCCTCTGAAACTGCTGAAGCAAATTCATCCAAACTTTACAGGATTGATGCACTAAAGTTCCTTTACAAAGATTGTTCATTTTCTGTGAATTTCATGGCCTCATGAAGGTGACCTGAGCTTGCTTTGAAGGAAAATTCATTATTTCCGAACAACCTTACTTTTTACAAAATACAAATTATATTGATTTTCACTTTCATAAGAGTTTGCGTTTTAGAGAAATGGCCTTTGAATTACCCAAAATACAAATGTTTGGTTTCAATACAGTAATTGCTTTTGAACCTTGAAATCTTCATGGTTTTCGGATCTTAAGTTTGCTTTGAGGAAAGTTTAGATAATTTTATATAATTCTAAAATCTATAAATTACATTTACATTTCACTATTTCTTAAAATCTTCTGGTCTAGAGTTAATGCACTTTAATTACACAAAATCTATATTTTTTATGGTCTCTGGTTGATAACTTGAATTTGCTTCGAAAGAAGGTTTTTTCTTTGAGTTGTTATTACTCACCTTAGGGTCGTTGTCTCTTTGACACATTTCAATTTCCCTTCTTTTTTCCATAATTTTCAGTAGATATGTTAGATGTACTGAAAGTTGGTACCAGATTGAATTTAACATCCTCTACAATGAACACAATTTTTGAAAATTTAACTATCGAAAGTGTAGAAATGTCGTTTTTCATGAGATATGGTTGTGGATTTTATTTCTCTAATGATTTTAGAAGATTTTGGACAAAAAACCCCCTGTTCTGATAATCCGAAATAAATGTGTTCTTAGAACGTGACGCAATCAGACATGGTCGAATTTTTTCAGGACGTCACAATGGAAAAGTCGTAAAACGACAAACTTATTTGACGTCATAATTGAATTTCATCCAATCACTTGCCGAGAACAACATTCTCTCTAGAGAGGAGAAACATATTTCTCCCACAGCTCTGGAAATGTGAAATCAGGGCAGAAATTAGAAAAACAAAAAATATACCCCTCCTAAGCTGTGAATAACTTTGAGATAAATAAATCTCTTCATTTGGTCTAGTTTTCATGCCTAATTTATCAGTTGAGACACAATATTGGAATATAAGTCTATTAAAGTCCATAAAATTTTGATTTTTGGTATAAAACTTTTCAAAAATGAAAAATTTTGGAATTTTATATATTTTTACAATTTCGACTTTCTGACTTTTGGTTCTTAAAAATTTGAATATATATCTAATAATTGCCAATGTAATAATGATGTAAGCAACAAATTGTGTGAAACAATTTTTTTTTCAGACTTATTGTAGGTTCACATTGTCAACATTAGCACCCCCGCTTAAAATTAGGGGAAAATTTAACATATTCAGGCTCTAAATGATAAAAAAGATAATTTTTGTGTGTATTTGTCTTTAAGTAGATTTAAATCTTTTAAGAGGTCCCTTTTTGACCGTTTATGTCGAATTTTTCTGCAAAATGGGAATTTTTCGTTTTTTAGAATTTTTGTTGTTTTGACTTAACGATTTAAATACTTCATGTATTTGATATATAACTTGAAGAAGTTGATAAATATCATTACATTATATGTAAGCTAATAGAAATAACAAAATACCGAAGTAACTGTGAATTTTGTTTCTACATATGCGCATTTCGAAAACTTATGTCTCTTCAGTGCAGATAAAATCAAAACATTTGGAAGTCCGTTAACCGAAATACGTGTTTAACTGATAGACAACATAGACAAGCCAAAATCAGCTAAGAATAGAGCTATGCAAGAGGGAGATACTCCTTAGTTTTTAAACAAAATTTTCTAAAATTTAGATATTGCATGTTTCCAAAAAAAAATCGGTTTTCGGGCCAGTAACGAAGTACTGGCTACTGGGTTTGTGCATACCCTCGGGGACTAACAGTCCACCAGCAGTGGCATAAGCCCAGTGGTATTAAATAACAAAATACCGAATTTACTGTGATATGCTTTTGGTATGCTTTCGAAGTTACTGTGATATGCTTTTCTTACTCTGATATGTTTTACTGTGATATGCTTTTGAACATTTTAGACTAACTACAGTCTCATAAATTGCAAACATATTACCTCTTCCTACAAATATTCAACACAATTAATTTCATTTCATTCAGCTCGAAGAGATTAAAAATTGTACAAAGGTCAAATGACATATAATTTTCTAATACCAAAATACACGGAGACACTCATAAATCACAAATAAGACCATGTGCATGGTTTATGGGCAATTAAATATATAAGATTAAAGCGAAATTGGAATTTTTGGATTTTAAGTTTTTTAAGGATTTTATCATTCCGAATTGGAAAAAGAAAATATATCTGTGATAAAGTAAAAACAAATTATTATTTTGTAATTTTCAGTCGATATTTTATCATTTAAAATGAAATTTTCAAGAATTCATCTCTTAATTGTTACCCAAAAATGCATAACTGGTCTTTTTGTGAAGAATTAGTTTGAAATAGAGCAATATTATGTTCAAAATTATATACAAACTGTAATAGACTTTATATGTTTTAATTTATATAGCTACAAAATAATTGCAAATAACTGTGAATTTTGTTTCTGCATATGTGCATTTCGATCATTTATGTCTTTTCAGTGCAGATAAAATCTGAACGTTTGGAAAACCTTAAATTCAGAGATGCTAAAAAACTGATAGAGAACAAATACCCAATATGATCTAAATATAAAGCCAAATCAGCCAAGGACAGAGCTTTGCATGAGGGAGATATTCCTTAGTTCTCAACAAAATTTACAAAAAAATTAGATATTGCAAGGTTCTAAATAGAATCGGCGTTCGGGTCAGCACCAAAGTACTGACTACTGGGCTGGTGAATACCCTCAGGGACTAACAGTCTACCAGCACAGGCATCTACCCAGTGGTTACAATTGATCTTTTCAATTCGTCATTATAAAAGCAAACAAAAAGATTTTCATAACAGAAATATTGCAGTTTTCGGAGTTTTCGGATTTTAGAATTTAATATATTTTTGCGATTAGATGACAAATATGTCTTTGTGTTGCAGATATTGACAAAAGACTAAAAAGATATGTACCAAAATATAATTATTTTGTTTTTGAAAGTAAGTCCATCGGAAACACTAAACACAACACTTCTGATATTTCCTTCAAAACTAGGTATTAAGCACCATTTGTCTATAAATTGGTATCAGTATTTCCATTTTTCCGGCACTCCACTAAATACCTTTTTCTAATAAATCTTCATGGTATAATAAACAGGCATTTAACGATAAAAACTAAATGATGCATCGAATTAGTGTAAGTATTTTAAGTGTAATGAGTCAATGTTTGCTATATTTTTCGAATTTCAATATAATCCCTGAAATGCCATTTTACCTTTTATTTTGAAGGGAATTTTTTTTCGTATTTTAAACCTCCCTGATACTTATTGTGAATTTAAACAGTATACAAAGATAATCAAAGTAAAGCTGAGACAAATTTAAATGCAATTTTGCAGATATTCGCTTCATAATTCACCCATTCAAATTTGAATTATGTAAAGTTCTGAATTGCTGAAAATTCCAATTTTTCAAGAAAATCGGACAAAATATTTAATTTACCCATATTTTGGCGTTAAAATTGCAGATCTCGATATATCTAAGGTATCTTTTGAAAAGAAAGCAAGACATTATTTTTTTCATATATAAAGGTAGGCATGTTTTGGGAATTTTAAATTTTAATATTGTTGGGGTAGGGATATAATTTTTGGTATTTAGAATCACATTGAACACTCTTTGTGCAGATAAACCACCAGATTTGCCACAGATATCGATTTAAGAAGGAATTTTGGACAAGTCTGAAATGCTAAAAATTCCCACATTTTCCCACAAAATATTGAATTTAAGCCAACAAGTAGGATCAGAATACACCATCATAATAGATTTTATGCAACATTGTTATATGCAACGCAGATTTTGCGTGTTCTGCTTATTTTTATGCAAACATAGACAAAAGTTGCCTATTTTACGGGACATGTGTTTGGCTAGTGGCAAGATTTTCGGTATTGAGAGCCACATTTAGCACTCATTGTTTTTCTAAAGAATGCTTAAAGACAACCAATGTATCGCTTTGAACAATTAATTGGCATATCTTCAGATATATTCTCCGGATTAGACTTAGATAACGATTAAACAGTGAACTTTGGGCAAATCTGAATTGTTGAAAATTCCCATTTTGCATCAATTTCGGGCAAAATATTGATTTGAAGTCGATATATGACTAAAAATACCAAGTAATGATATAGTTCATTCATCATGTCACACATTACGTGTTCTGGTTATTTTTATGCAAACATAGACAAAAAAATGACAATTTTAGAGTAAATTTGTTAGGGTAGGGGGAAGTTTTATGGAAGTAGGAAGTAAATATTGCTTCAAAATTCTAATAATTTGTAGTAGTTGTAAAGAAGATATTATGAACTGTTATTTTATAACCAGTTTTCACGATTTTGAACTACTCATACATGTAAGATGCTGCAAAAGAAGGAGAAAACTGTGTCGAAAACAAAAAATATTCAAAGATCTGTTTTACTTATTTTTTTAAAGGTGATAGTTTGGTCATTCAAAACATATAAACATCATGTTAACATGTTTTGTGTTTACAAAAGGACATAAAAGACTAAAAATAATTGCAAGAATTATAAAATGATAATCACAATAGGTTCTATGGACCATTAAACTTACCTTAATCGTCAAGATTTGGAATGGCATGGGTAAGGTTTTTTTACTTTTTTTACGTATTGGGTATAGAAATAACACTAATGTTCAATATTGGTAACGCTAATACCATAGGCTATCATTTTTACCACTTTTTTATAACTGAGAGGTACACTTTGAAGTAATTGAAAGAAACTCTTTTTTCAAAAACGAAATTTTCCCAAATTTCGTCGGATGGGTTTGGAAAAGGAACCTGTACCAAGATTGTGTGCATGTTATGCTTATGTTAACATTTTTTAAGAGAAGATTTAACCGGCCTAAACAGTTTGGGGAAACCCCAATTGGGCTATTATATCCCAATTAGGCTATTATATCCGAATTTGGGTATTTGACCAGTTTTTATGATTTTTCTTTCACATTTCAATGACGCATAATGAAACAATAAACATGAGAAACTTCGTGATTTTTGTCTTCAAATGACATATCGTCATTTTTTCAATGATGCTGCATTTCAGCAGCAGAGACATTTTAAGAATGTAAAAGTATGTACCGGTATTTGATTCTGTCAAATTTCAAGATTATCGTAATTATGGATAGTTATGGATAGACAGGTGAAACGAGAAGTTTGTGAAATATTACAAGATTAAATCTGAAGTTTTGTTTGTAAAATATGTAAATATGTATTGATGCTTTAAACACCATTGCTACACCCTATATTTTGTACATTCATGGTTAATATTGATTAATAAAAAACTTTCTTTCTTAAACTATAACAATTTGATTAATTTGACTCTAGATGGATATTTCTTCGAGAGAAGCAGTATAGATCGGTTGTTCATTCATGAAAGCTGAAGTTATCGCTAAATCAAAGTGATTTATTCTTTTTATCATAAATCGATCTGCAGAAAATTTGCATCATCCTTGTGACAAGAGAAGCATATCCCCTGAAAGCTCTAACCCTATAGATTTATTATTTCTATGCATCATGATGCGACTTTAAACCCCCATAATGTTATTAATAAATAACTGGTCAAATATTCCAATTGGAGTATAACTGTATACCCCAATTGGGATATAATAGCCTAGCCCAATTGAAGTTTCCCCCAACCTGTTAAAAATGTGTGTGGGGTTCATAAGTTTGGTGTAAGGGGGTTATTCCAGCACACGAACTATATGTAAATCAGCCTAATAGGGCCTTGAAAAATAAATAATATAAGTATGAAGTCAAAGGCCAACCTATCAAGAGTTTTAGGGTGTAATATTATCGAAATCATTTAATGATGTATTCATATCTTTAATATACAATTTAACAGAATTTGTAATTTTTAGTTTCTAAATAGTCCCTATCCGTAGCATGGCTATACAATGCTGTAAAATGCAGTCGATTTTCACAAATTGTCATCAACACAGAAAAAGACGATTCAAGTACAGCTCAACACTGCGATTGTTTTGCCCCTTTCACTTGCAACGAATAGTTTTGTGCAGCTTTCATTAAAACAAAAAGCCCCGATGTTCGAAACATTCTCGTAAACGACTGGTCTGCTTTTTATCAATTTTTTTGTTGGTGCACTTGTCCTGACTCCTCTATCCAGCATAAATATATCCATGTATATCTGGAACAATTTTCCGAATTGTTCCAAATCCACAGACATGAGTCTGCCGTTTAGTAAATCGTTGGTAAATGTGAATCTTATTGTTTTGATTTCCTACATATAACGGTAAGTGTAACCATTTACAGCAAGATAATGCATAGAACTTCTATCTGTCAGCTCTATATCTGATAGCACAGAACCGTCCAAGTTTAATACAAATACTCTATTGTATTCGCCAACATATATGCATTCATTATCTGCTGCTACGCCAAATGCTATCCTTAAAGTTGGAAGTTCGACAGTCGTCCCTGCTGTCAAATCTTTTTGTTGATAAATTGTATAGACTTGTTGTATGGTAAAGTTACTACATATCTATCTCCACCGGGTATGGCTGCTATGTCGAAAGGTTCTCCTGTCATAGTTATAGCACTTACATATTTTCCATCGTCGTTGTAAATAAGAACTTTATGATTGTCAGTGAAGTTACATAGTAGTAGCTTGTTATCTTCGGTGCCAATCATTCCTAGAATAATGGCATCTTCTGACGTTGTGAATTTGGACATCAACTTGAAAGATGTCAGTGCTTTGTCGAATTGTGGTTCGCTAAATCACTTCTTTATTGATAATACCCCTTTGAATTCCATCTATTCTATAATAAAGTATAAAAATATTTCATTATTTATTTAACTGTAACAAAGACGGAAAAAGTAAAACGCAAGCGACCGATGTCACATGCAATGTTTCACACAAATGCGATCATTTTATAAATACCTTTACTTTTACTGTAAAATTTATACATCGTTTAATATTTACTCGTTAAATCACGATTCAAAAGAGAAGTATTTAGCACAAAATTACATCTTCATCACCCATAAAGTTTCTTTGTATCCAACAAGTCTATGATATTTTAAGACACACGACGAATTACGGCTGATTCATGGTTCGAGGAATGGTGACGTTAAGAATAAGATCTGTATAATGAAAAGCCTCTCAAAATCTCATATTACTCCCCTGGACAAGATGTATAATTTGTTTGTTTCGAAAGAGATGAGCCGAAATAAGCCAACAATTGTAGAGTATTCAAAGCAAATATTGCATGTAATGAAGAAATTGGTATTTTTCGAACATATCGAGTACTCCAGGTATCTATATAAAGACAACAACGAGTAATAAAGGTACAATGTATTCATAGACAATAATGAGTACTCAAGTTTTTCATCTTTTCGATCATGCAAACCCTTCCGGAGCACCTGATGATACCTCAGTTTTTATAGGGGTTCACACTGCTAGTGCTTTAGTTTTGTGGCGTTCTTGTTCATTTTTGTTTATTTGTATTGTCTTTGTCATACTGTCTCAATTCTTGTTCCTGTGAGTTTCCGTGATGTTTGATTTATGATTTTAGAATTTGCCCTTTCCTTTTCTTGCTTCGGTATTCCTTGCCGATGTATTCGAGTGACAAAAAACTCACGAAACTATGGATTCAAACGTCGCTGTGAATTTTCATTTTCAATTTTGTAAAAGTTTTTTTTTCTACATAGGTTAATTACGTACTGGTCAAAATGAAAATAGAAATATTTCAAATTCATATTTATTTAATACCCATCGAGTTCTTTCCTGAGAAACGTATTGGAATGCATTTTTGCACTTTTTACGACAGTATAAAAACTGTATGGAGTATCTTACTCTAACGAAATCTATAGATACACTTCAATTACGGAAGATGACCTTGCATGTGATTTTATTTACCAAACAAATAAGCATTGACACAATTGTACATAATATTACAAAATAAACTTGTCAATTGTTTATATTGTGATATGTAAGACAACATTGTTGATATTAAAATGGTTTATCACAATGTAGATACAATGTGTTGTGGAGACATGAAATCGACAAGACGCGTTTGAGTTGATGACACATCAATAAAATACAAAAGTACAATAATAAATCTGTAAAAGAGTGTGTAAGTCAAGTAAAATTATATCATGGATTTACAATTAGACTATTATAACTTCATATAAAAGTCATCTCACAGACTTCGCTCATTTTCATTTCAGAAGTTAAAATTGATCCACGAATCACAAAATTAATGCTAGTTTTTCTCCCTCTTGCATAGCTCTGTCCTTAGCTGATTTTGGCTTTCCTGTTTAGATCGTATTTGTATGTTGTTCTCTATTAGCTTTTTAAAGATAGTTTTGTTTATGGATTTCCAAATGCTTTGATTTGATCTGCACTGAAGAGAAATAAGTTGTCGAAATGCGTATATGCAAAACTGAATTCACAGTAACTTCACTACTTTGTTATTTGTTATTGTTGAACTTATTTTATCTATTTCAAGAACTGTAAAATATGCACTTATTTTCCAGGAAATACATTTCAATATCAGTTTTTATTAGGTGATTTGCTGTTTTCCATATATATGAAGTTGGAGTCTACGATATATGACATGACATTGATCTTTATTCACTGTAAATTTTCAACAAAATTTTATTTTGCCACAATATAGACTCAATTTTCAGGAAAGTAACCGACTGCATACCATATAGGACTATTTTTAAATTCAGCCAGGTTAGTTTTTAAATCGTTATTAAAATACTGATGATTAAGAATTAATGTCTTATAAGATTTATGTTAAAGTTCGTTACCATAGTTGCAAGGCAAAATGGGCAACTTTCTTTTAAAACTGTTTCAGTATAATTACCTAACCTCAGATATCAATGCTGTTCGTCAAATATTCCTTGAAAGACCAGTTCGAAACGTTAAAATATAAACAGAATTTTTTATTTGATATATTTCCAAAGATTCAATTTTCGGTTGTCAGAGACCATAAGAATCTTGAAAATGAAATGGTTTGAAGCTTATCAATTAGTTTGAAGGATGTCTATTATAGATATGATGAATAGTGATTTGATCTACCCCCCCCCCCCTTACAAACCCTAATCCATAGTTACACAGTATTATACAGAAATTATCATTTTTGATTTATTACCATGGTAGCCAACATTAACATTGATTTTCTAGGACACTAATTCTTATCCCAACGATTCTTTTTATACATTATGAATGACTTATCTTACTCTATAAGGAATAGTCCTATCAAGAAAATGAAGTTGGTGCTTTTTCAAAAACATTGTGGCTGAATAGTGAAAAATTGCCATAAATTTGGCGAAAATCTGCAAAGAGAAAAGACTAATTTCTTGAGATTTTTGTTAGCCTTTTTCTATCAATGGAGGTCGATAACAATAATTAACTCTCTTAATACCAAGGCAACATATGTGTCGTCCGAGAGTTTGATGCCACGGCGACATATATATCGTCAGGGGTTTAATGCCAAGGCGAAATATATGTCGCTTTTGTAATGCAGTTTGCGTTTGTATATAAAAACTATATTTTATAATTTAAAAAAAAGTTTATTTTTATTCAAACGACTGTCTATTGTCACATTGTATTCTAAGCAAATGACGTCACTTGGCAACGACTTTTTCATTATGTCACTGTATCGGGAAGGGGTGACAGGTTTTTCGGAACGATGTCGATGAAGACAGTACTTGGCCGTTAAAATTACGTGTGCAAATAGCGATTTAGCAAACTATGGGGAAAAAGTGGGCAAACAATTTCAATGGACATATTTTTTTCCTATATTTATTAATAATCATTTTCTCTTTCGGCACTTTCACTATGCTTAACCACGAAAATCTTATTAGCATTTACTAAAGACGGTAGCGCTGGTGATTTTGTTGACCATTTGAACAATTTTCTAAAGGTGAACATAATTTTCATGCACAATCAGCAAATTTACGGGACAATTAGATTTTCAGAAAGGGTGAGAGATTTTTTTGAAAAAAATTATGGTCCTGAATTTACCTAAAAAAAAATTCTGACTAGCATTTGGGTTAAAAAAGTAATCTGGCCCTCACCCTATCCATTAGTTAAAAAGGGTTTCTCAGCAAATATTCCTAGCATTGTACATTTGTGAAAAAAATAATAGAATAACCCAGTTCGAGTAAAATTCCAAGGCTCTCCTGAAAATCAAATGGCCCGTGCCTTACCAGAGTAAATTTTCGTAGTTTGTATTTTTTCTCTTGTAAAATCTTCAATAAAATTAAAAAATGGTGACTAAGTGGACAATCAGCTATACCAGCTAGCACGGTAAAAATACCTGCCTTCTTTATTGATCTAAAAATATCTCAGCTTACTACAGTTGTTTTAGGAAAACAAATGACATCAATATCTTATACATCTCAAGGAAATCGGTATGACTTGTTTAATAGATTAGCCCAAATTACATACTTAAGGGGGTTTGCTACTCAATTTGAAAATAAATAGGATTTCAATTAAATATGATTTTTAGGTGGAAAATTAAAAAAAGAAGTTATTTAAGTGAAAAACATTGATAGGTCGATGATCTCGTTTTTGAGATTTAAGTGATTGAAAATTTGGCGGGAAACCGAACTCCTCTGATTTTCCATAGCATTAACATTAGCAAGGTTTGACTACGAATAAATGTGACAGAATAAATAGAATTCTATGATCTTTTTACTGAATCCTCACAAATATGTATAAAATGAAATTATGGAAAAACATAAGGGGGTCAACCTGTGCTAGGGGCCGTCTTGAACTTACTATGAGGTATGAGCAAAGCTCACAGTTGAAGGCCTCATGGTGACTTCAAGATGTTGTCGGAAACGACAGCTATCCCCGCACTCCCTGTTTGACACAGAAAACAGTTGTTATACACCCTTGGCATAATTTTTTTCATTATCTTTGAAATCTACCTATTGATAGTCATTATTGTTACTAAAAGAATTCTAGGATATATGGTTGCTAAGTAGAATTCCAAAAAATAAGTGGTCTTTGAGACTTTCAGGAAATTAACCAAAATTGGAATAAATATTTTTGAAATCCAGTTGATGAAAATGTTTTTCCTAAACTAAATAAACAATTTAAGTATGGTTGCTAGGTAGAATTCCAAAAAATAAGTGGTCTTTGACACTTTCAGGAAATTTACCAAAATTGGAATCAAATATTTTTGAAATCCAATTTATGAAAATGTCCGTCCTAAACTACACAAACATTTTAAGTATGGTTGCTAGGTAGAATTCCAAAAAATAAGTGGTCTTTGACACTTTCAGGAAATTTA
>MJUU01037490.1:99437-126354 GCA_002080025.1 Modiolus philippinarum
AGGTGTGAAACCACCAATTCATTTCTTTAACATTTTCAACTAAAATTTGGAATTTTCAAACCTCCCTGGACATTTTATCTTAAGTTTAACCTTGCCAAGACCATACATGTAGTGAAAGGCACATACCTGCTCTACATTATATCAAATTTTCATCATACCTTTAAAGCCTTCTAAGAGATTCCCGGTGTGTCGGGGAAAGCCACCTATAAATACGTACCACGACGTCACAACATTGCGCAAAAATAGTCATGGGAATTCCCCTCTTTTAAGTGATCTAAAATTACACCTGGTCAATTGACCTTGGTCTTGAATTAAACCTAATATATCAATGTTTAAATGGGTACATCATTCATCAAATTCCCTTGAATAGTTTTAAAGGTGCAAGAATACAAAGTCTATCTTTAGATTCAAAAGGTCTATTTTCTCATTCGTTCCAACTCTGATTGGTTGAATTGGTGGTTTGATACCTTGTAGTAAGAATTCATAGTGATTACCTAATTTAAAATTTCAGGGTTAAGCATCATTATTATGATTCATTGGTTTATCTCAACTTATAAAATGAATATCAGCCACTCAAAAAACTTTGACATGGTAATGCAATCGGTTGGTTCTTGCAATTACATATTAAAACTTCCGGTCGAGGGTATTCAAATTCTACCTGACAGTTGAATTTGGTATGAAAATATATGACGTCACAAAGCAATATTTGAACGTTTTATTCCCAGACGTCATATTTTGAGCAAAACGTTTTCGAAATTGCAATTTTTACGTTAATTCTCTGTACTTACAAACTCTATTAGAAACTCGATAGTCCAAATTTAACAATGAAAATACAACCCAACCCTACCGCTGGCTTTTACCGGTAACAAGTCCGGCTGTATCGAGTTCCAATCCTTTTTAACGTTTGTCTTTTGTTTGACTTTTGTTTAAGTTTGGTTTATTAGATATTCCGTTCCAACAAGAACAAGTCCTTAGCTATACATCAGCTCATTTATTCATATAAACATGAATAAATCGGTCATTAAAAATTATTAAATATAGCATGGATAAACCATCAAACTAAAGCTTAACCAAAAGAGGAATGGATTCTTTGCAAACGGGTAACACGTCGTTCATTGAAGCCCGTTAGTCTCATTTTGTTTTCTACCCATTAGGACATCTTTGAAACACATATTTCAGCACAATACTATTTGTCTAGATTACTAGTAATAGAGAGTTATGGATTCGAAGATGAATTATAATGTATAGGTTAGAAACTTACCTTTTTATTATTGATCAAGGTATTCCAACATTAATCGTACAATTAATAAATTTTGCTATACGATAGCTTCCTATCAAAGGTTAGTTAATATAATCTTCGACTTTATCTTATTTACCTCTGATACTACGATATATATGTACCCGGCTAAAAAGAAAATATTGAATGGAGTAGCAATAAAAACAGCAAAGCAATTTTGGAAATTATATGGAATATAGGAGTCGAAAAGTTAATCGATTTTCGAGAATTAATCCTTTGGAATTACATCATATTTCTTAAATGGGGTTATTAAAGACATTTCACCAAAACAACTTCCAAATTCTTATCCATCTTTCAAATTTTGAGCAATTAAGAGATCTGCAAGATTAATCTGAAATATATTATTTAATTAAATTTAAGTGTTATCATACAAGAAAGACTCCGTCGGAAATATACACGCTTCCATTGGTTATCCTCAACTTGGAATGGTATCAGCTTTCTTTGTGTATGTTGTATCTGTGTGGTAATTTTATAGATGTGATAATTTGTTTTAATACTTTAATTTAACCTGGTTAAAATGAAATCATTCCAAAACAAATTTTACCTTATAGGTAGCACGGTAGTAATCATTTTCCCATTGCCGACAATAGTAAGATTTTGCATTGTTTGGCTACTTTCTAAATTTGATCAAGGTTCAGAAACTGCATTTACCTAGAGGACTTTCATACAAGATTTGAAAAATAAATGCAAAACATCCTCATGCCCGTCTTGTTTTTGAGCTAGCTCCAGCTGAAGGAAGTGACCCCTGATTTTCACCTTTTGCCGCAGTGAAAAGACTAAATATTAAAAGACCCATGAAAAATTTACTGTTACTTTGCCTATATTTAAGCATAATATATGTATAAAAGCTTGAAAACATTTTGCTTTCTGGTATACATTTATATCCAATCACAGGCTTTAGTATATTCAGTTGAGTAGGGTACACAATTGGGCAACCAGGTGCCAGGAATAAATACTACTGTGCCACCTATAGGAATATACGTTGAGCACACATCTAGTGGAAACACTTCCTGGAGCAAGATTACTCATTTTTGAGATGGCCACAATAAAAATACATTTGAACATACCCTTTGACCTTGACCCCATGTTGGATTTCAAATGCCCACCCCCATAGGCAAAATAGGCTGGCTAAAAACTGCTATTTCAAGCATACCTTGAAATGGCTGACAGCCATTTCTTGGTGATATCATTGCATTGAAACAGTAATAATAACAATCATTCCAAGAAATATAGCTTAGATTATCCTTATTGTAATTAAACCATGACTTCTGTCTTCAATATCATTCTTATATTGACACTCTTTGTTTTCAAACAAATGACCACTCCATCTTTTACAGCAAGCCTAAAATGGGCCCAGATTCTTAATGTGCATAGCAGAATTTCAAAATGATGCAATGAAGCACTTGAAAGGCAGGTTTTTTAGTTTTCTTGCAGTTTTTCTCTTGCAAAATGTACTATAAAGTGAACTTTTTCAACATAGTCAGCAGTGCAACAACAAAAACAGACCCCATGGGTAGATGAAAGCTCAAGTAAAGAGTTCTAAACATGGCACAATTAACTCTATATTTTCATTTAGTTACAAATGAGTCTTAATTCAACTTATGGATGGCACATGTTAACATTTTCACTTCAAATATTCAGCAAAAGTTGCATTTTTATCTAATGACGGTCAAAATTTATGTCCATAATTTACCCAATCTGGGCTTCAAATTTCAAAATTGAAGATTTATTTTGGTATTTAAATCCAATTTGTTAATTGAAATTAGTGAAGTGTATTGTAATCAACATTTTTATCCAAAATATACCCAAACTGTACAACATTATTGGAAAATTTTGCAAAATTTGAATTTCAGTAATTTTGCATAAATTTGGGAACAATTTTCCTCTTTTTGATTTGTCGCGACTAAAATCTAAGCTCAGATATTAATGCGTATGATTGCGAAAAGTAAAAACAAATGCTAATGGACACTTTTCAACCAAAATAATTCTCATTGACTGATTCCACTATATGTAGTAACCAAAACTATATGAGCATATCTATAAAAGCCTAAAATTGCTGAATCAGCAATATTTACTAATTTCTAAGCCTTTTTTAACCTTTTGGTCTATTTTTCTTCAATAAATCAGTGAAATTCACAACACTGAGTACTACAATGTAAGATTTAATATTACCAAATGAAAATTTACAATTACTCATTTCACCCTATAGGTAGCACGGTAGTAATTATTTTCCCATTGCCGACAATAGTAAGATTTTGCAATGTTTGGCTACTTTCTAAATTTGATCAAGGTTCAGAAACTGCAGTTTCCTAGAGGACTTTCATACAAGATTTAAAAAATAAATGCAAAACATCCTCATGCCCGTCTTGTTTTTAGCTAGCTCCAGCTGAAGGAAGTGACCCCTGATTTTCACCTTTTGCCGCAGTGAAAAGACTAAATATTAAAAGACCCATGAAAAATTTACTGTTATACTTATTGAAGACCTTTGCCTATATTTAAGCATAATATATGTATAAAAGCTTGAAAACATTTTGCTTTCTGGTATACAATACATTTATATCCAATCACAGGCTTTAGTATATTCAGTTGAGTAGGGTACACAATTGGGCAACTATTGCAAGGAATAAATACTACCGTGCCACCTTTACTTGACGAATACAGAGGAAGAAAGGGTAAAATCTAGAAACTGTATGCTTCAGTTAAAAATAAATTTTTTGTAATACCGACACTTCATATCTTACAATGATGTCGGGGTGAAGACCTTAGAATTTGTTAAGGGACGAAAATAACAGAATCTTGACATATCTCTTACCTTACATAATCGGCCGAAACGAAGCAGTCTCCATAAGCTGGGGAAGTAGGTATATTGCTGAATAAAGGGATATTTCACAATTCGGAAGTTTAGGTCATCATGTTCTGTCTTAGATGTTAGTCGTCTATCTACTTTGATGTACACCACAAGACCTAGTAACGAAGTGTATGTGTCAGGTGTTCCCTTTAACTTCAAGCTAGTTGATGTTAATACCCCTTGCATTTTTATCATTAGTAGAAAGGGTATCCTCTTTGTAGCGGAAATGGCAATAAAGGTCTGAAATAAATGTTTTTATTAGTTATTTTTATGTGTTTGCGATTGAAAAGAGATATGTTCATACGAATGAAGGAAAAAGTCAGCTAGCAGCCACAGAAAAATAGTTCAAATACGAATCCCTTCAAAGTGTTTAAGGGCACAGCCTTTCAATTCAACTGCTGAACAACGTATCCCTAGACTAACGTAATGTATATAGGTTATATTAGCCCCTTTATGGGATATCGAAAATTAACGATAATATGCAATTTGCCGCCAAAGTATGAGGGTTTTTCAGAATTATGACGTTCATATTTGTGTTTAAACTTTGGTGACTTCAAGATAAAGAACAATAAAAGCGTTGTTCCTTTGCTTGTTTTTTGCCATGTATTTGTAGAGACTTTGTCTCATGTGCATTTACTCCATATCCTTTCATTCACCATTCATATATTTTTGCACAAAATTCAATTTCCGCGTGTGCATTTTGAAAACTGAAGTTTCCAAATGGAACGAAACTTACGGACACTATTGAATACGGGACATGAAAGTCGTGTTTGTCAAAGGAAGAAATTTCTTTTACTATAGTCCTTAAAAAGAATTGGCCCGCACTTTGGTCTCGGCATTTAGATACAATTAAACAGTTCCGGTTATCAAATCTATGGTGGAGTTGGTATTTAGACTTATCTTCCTTTAAATTCTTGGTTTTTAAATTGACCAATAATTATTACTTTTTTGATATCTTTTTTTTTTATGTTGGCACTTTATCAAGTTTAAAAATATATTTATTTGTTAAATTGATTAATTTTTAGATAAAATGATCCTTAATTTCCTAATTTTGCTTTCTAAGATTTCATTTCAATATTTACATATGCTGAACAAAAAAAGAAACGCATAGTTTAGAGATTGTCATATTTATTTACAAATTTGATGCAATCGTTTAGTATTTAAGAGGTAACGTACAGGGCACTAAGGAGACTGTTTTACAAGGCCTTTGAAAAAAAATTTCTTTCTTATTATACACTCTGTTAACTACCAAGGTAAAAATCAGTTTTTGCATGCTCTTGCCTAAACCACGTGACAAAAATGAAAATAATGTTCGATACATGTTGTCTACTGAAACAGTTCACCAACTCATCTTATAATTCCTTTAAGCAAATTTTCAAAAAAAATGTCACAGCTCATTTCAAATGAGCGCAAATAGGTTGTCGTAATACCCATTTGCATTCGAACGTAACAGGACAACAGGAAGCTGCACCAATAATCGCGAATAATTGGTGTTCATCAAACAATAATTCAAAAGGATTTTTCTTACCGAGTCAATGTCTTCAATTGACACGGCGGTCATACACTGTGTCGATTCCCGAAGCACTTCGTAAAGTTCAGAAAAAAAGACGTGATGTTGGATGAAAAATCATGATTTTTGGGGGAATTAATTTTTAGTTATTGTTCTTTGCTACATCATTATTTGTTAATATTTTGGTAATGTTTAATTTTCTTTATAGATTATGAAATAAAATATGCTTTTCTTTTTTTCAGTCATTTTTTGTCTGCTATGAGTGCTGATAACCGGATGGCAAGCGTGTTCGTATATACTCTTGACAGGAGAATTCCAATCCAGGATTTGATAACAAGATTTTATTGAAATGACTATACGAAAAAAATCAATACATCAACATTACTAATTAATCAACACTGTTGAGCTAAGGTTGATTTATTTTTAATCTATTTGTAGCGATTCAGGTAAATTAATATTTATTTAGTAGATCAAAGAAAACAGAATTTTAGAGACTCGTGTTATATTTCGGCTTTTGCAGTTTTAAGAGGCTTCTCACGACCCCCTACTTCTTTAACACTACTGTATGCTCTTTTCCCGACTTATGAAAATACCGAAAAACTTATTTTGGAAAATTTAACTATTGCATTTCAATTTCTTAAGTTCATGTCTCGTCACCTCAAAGAAAATAAATGTAGGAAAAATATGTTGATTGCGAACCAGGATTAAAATGGACTCGACAATCCGCTAGGGGCATGCCTTGAGCAATGGAGATACTCCCTAGGTTTTCCGAGTTTGATAAATAGTTGGCAGTTACGATATGGCTATATCCGGAATATCTTTGCTTCACATGAGATACAATTTTTGCCTTTACCAACAGGCAAACACTAAATAGTTCTCCTTGTTGCCTACAAAGTTCACTAACCAGTCATTTGGGAATCTTGTTAATGCTTGTTTTTCGGATTTGTTTTTTGTATGTGGGTAATTCAGTACTTTTCTATCTATTTATTTTCGTCTATCTAGTGTTATAGGTATAAATAACTGTTAATAGAAGTTGGGGAAAAATCAAAAAAGACTATACAAGTAAATAGACGATAAATGGAGAACTTTTCTAAGCTGGATCTAGCCTTCGAAAAGAGGGTACCAGGGGTTCAAGACCGTTTTTTGTGTTACTTTTCGCCTATTTTCTGCACAAAATATAAGTAATATTCCGGAAGAAGGGCATTCCAACCCTTAGACTCCTTTTGATCTGCCTATGCATTTATTGAAAATGTCATAGAACTAAAAAAAAAAAGATCACAAAATAAGTTTACTCCCTTATTTTATTTTATTGATTAATTTCTATTCTTTCTTACATATTTATCTTTTTTACGTTCACAAACGAAATAAAATAACGAAAACCTTATATATTCAAGGAACGGAGTTAGAAGGGGCGTAACTGAAAAAAAAAACAAGCGTATCGACGCAGACAATTTCTTTGACTAAAACCTCGATTAATGTTTCCCCTTCTTAATCCGCACCTGTTAATAGAATAATATTTATAGTGTGTAACAAGTACAAAATTTGTAAATTGACACAAAACAAATAAATCAGGAGAAATCTCATTATCTATCCTTGACGTTCATAACTTGAGCAGTAGCGTTGAAAATACGGAATAACGTTATTGACGCTTTCCCGCGAAAATGAATGTAAAATTTGATTTGGGGGGGGGGGGGGGGGTTAAGCTTTATCTCGAAAAAACGCACGTTAACCTCTAATCTTTATTTCAAATTTGAATTCCTTGGTACAAGCCCTACCAAATATGTGAAATTCAGGGAAACGTCAATGTAGGAACCACGAATAAAAGATCTTCAAAACGTAAGAATTTTTGTGTTTTGAAACTGTATAGCTGAAATAAGCAATTAAATATAAGATATATATAGAAATAAATAAATTATTTTTAATCACCTTTTATAATTGAAGTCATAAGGATTAATCTGCTGAAAAAATTACTTGGCTATCTATTTAAATAAAAAAGATACACCAATTTGAATTAGTCCAAAAATTGCGGTAATTGCAGTTTTTGCTCAATTATAGCGAATTTGGGTTCTTTATATATTGAAAATTAGTCCAATAAGGTATATATTTTTTGCATTTTTTGGAAAGTGCGTACCAAAATTGTGCAATACACAAATTTTCACAAGTTTTTCAATGTAGATCGAAACTGTGTCGTATGCCCTTAATTGAATTTACCAACACAAATGAGAGGAAAATGTCCATATAAAGAAAATAGATAAATGATAAATAATGTCTGTTATTTGTAATATTTTGAATTTTTCAAAGTTTATTTAATTTGTAGATGTTGGCCTAAGATCATTGGTCCTCCTATATTTCTCATGATACACTTTTTTATATTGATAATATCATGTCATTTGACCATTTGACTTCCAACAAGGGCGTATTATAAAAATCCCCTTGTCTTCCTAGAAGAAGATCACATATTGTGCTTTTGAGTGATAGAATATCAGTAATATAGGTGACTGGTTAAGTTCAATATTATCAGTAATATAGGTGACTAGTTAAGGTCAATATTATCAGTAATATAGGTGACTGGTTATTGTCAATAATGTCAGTAATATAGGTGACTGGTTAAGGTCAATACTTCGGGAGGCTGGAAAGTGAAGAATGGTGTTCTTTGGTTACTAGTGGTGGACCACCAACGATACTGTTTGTTGATAGAAAATCAAACATACAGGTGAAAGATACTAGTGCGTAAAAGACCAAGGATATAGTTGAGAAATAATAATACCTGGTAGAATATAAAATAAGATACATATTGGTGACTGGTAACTCAACAATATTGACAGGTGAGAAAAGCTTTATTTATTTGCTTAAATAAGGTTTGTCGAAAAGAATATTGGTATGTAGTTAATTACCAACACTGACTCAGAGTTGATTTCTTATACTCCATGGTGGAGTTGTCCAATCATATAGTCCAGAATATTTGTGCTGGTCCGAAAAGCATTTTCATTTGAGAACTTTATATTTGTTTTAAAAATAATTAATATTATATAGTTCGGCGTCGGTTTTTTAATGATCTGTTGGAAATTTCCCTTTCTAATAATTTGTTATCTGAAATAGAAACCGGAAAGTACAAGTAACAATAACTTCGGTATTCAGTATTTACTCAATCCAATAGATGTCTTTGTTAGTTGTTTATTGACTGAAACCAATGGATAACACCAGACTGGTTGTCCAATGCTACTGAGAAGAAGTTCCGCATTATTTTTTTCTTTTTTTTTTTTTTGGTAACAAAAGTGTTATCGGCTGATATTTGGTTCGGAGAAAGTTCATTTAGGAAAACTGGACTCCCATTTTGGGGTCTTTTTCACTCACACCCAAGGTCAAAATTTGTAGCCTAAAGACAATAGATATTACTGTACAATAGTCTTTTTGTCATCGGTAGTCTAATTTTAAGATCTAATATGAACATTATATTGCCAAATAACGGGAGCGCAAAAACATTTTTAAAAAATCATGTGTAACAAGAACACAGAAGTTATGCTAGGAAATGGTTATCAGATAGATTAGCAGCAGTAACTGTCACATAATTAACTGTACAATCAATTATTTCCCCATTCCGTTCCAAAGGCATTGTTTTAAGTTCTGTGTGATACTATGCTGTGTTCCGTTCCCGCTATACAAGATAATATTTTGTACAAGTAGTTATAAGTAGGAGTATCCTTGGGTGTAATTCTGATATATTTCATAAAATTTATGTAGTTAAATTTCCGTTACCATCCATCAAAATATTACACTATATATAGATTCTAACGTTTACATTTTCTTTTTTGGTCCCCTATCGGCTTCGCCGAAGGGGACTTTAGGTTTGCACTCCGTCAGTCCGTCAGTCAGTCAGTCTGTCACACTCAGTTTTCCGGACTTTTTTCCCATACCATAAGAGATATTCATCTAATATTTTGTATGTAAGTCTACCACCATGAGTTACAGATCAAGTTTGAGTTTGGATCCGGTCCATTGATTTTGAGTCATGGGCCTTTGACTTAGAAAATTTTGATAAGATGATTAACAGGTATTATTTCTACAATATTTGTTGTAAGATATTAAATGGTTACATATACATGGAAATTAAAAATTAAAACAGAAAAAATTTTAAAAATGGTATTTTCTAAAGGAAGACAGACAGCAAATTTAAAATCTTCTTTGAACAGGTCTGATTTAGAATTGAGTTACTTGAAAAATACAAGAATAAGAGATAAAACTACCATATATATCAAATAAACTTTATATTAACTTTTCATTGATGAAAATCATAATTATCCCTAGATCAAATATGTCTCGATGTCTCGATGAGACTGGCAACTCTTATAACTGGACCCAGGAGTTTTTTTCAAAGTTCAAAATGGCTCCTAATAATTATAAAGAACCGACTTTGGTAACAATTTGTACAAAAATGGCACTCTATCTAAAATTTTGTAAATTTTATTGAAAACTAAGGAGTCATTTAGATCACTTTGGTTATTTGTTCTCTGTCAGTTTTAAAACATCTTTGAGTTTATGGTCTTCCAAACGATTAGATTTTATCTGCACTGATGAGACATAAGTTGTCGAAATGCGCATATGTCAAAAAATTGTCAAAAGCTTTAAATTTTAGATTATTTAAAGAGTCCTTTGAATTTGAAAATTACTTTTATATTTTAGACAAAAAGGACTTGTATTCACTTTGTAAATTTGGAATATAAAATCATAAACAACCAATAAAAACTGGGATAATAAAATTGGCAGAGAAAATAGAGTGTACAGAAACTGTAACATCGGGGATGAAGTTCACTAGATTATGGAATGTACTTTTTTAGTGAATACAGAAACAGATTTCCATTTTAACTTCAACACAGACATTTTTTGTCATATGGAGTAAATGTAGGTCAGATATAACAATAACATTGAGAAAAATCTGAGTCAAGAGATATCTTGTACTAAATGGAGTAACAGTTGGAGTATATAGATTTAAAGTTTAAAATTTTAAACCAAACAGACATCTTGTACTATATGAAGTAAATGTAGTGTATATGGAGATAAAGTAGCCTACAAATGTAATCTGTAATGTAATCGATTATATTTGAAATGTAATTGCAATGTAATTGATAACATTTCTAAAAAGAAGAAGAAATTGTAACTGTAATGTAATCATGAAAATCTGAATTAGTCGATGGGCTAGAAACACTTTCCGTGCATCTCCCACTTCCGAACCAGACCGTTTTTTTTTTGTCCTTCTACGTCCCCTCTTTAAAATGTAACATGTTAACACGAACATAACCTGCACGCATAGACAGTATAGGACCACTTTTATAGTACACCCGAAAAACTATTGTATTTTCGTTTTAACAAAAGTTTCAACTTTTAAGCTCCATACATTTTTACAGATAAGTAATATGTAGTGAAATTTGGAAACAAATTAAAGCTAATTTAATATGTTAACAATAAACACAAGTTTGGGTACTTTACGCCCTTTTTATGATCGGGGATACAAAAAATTTACCCCTAACCTGCAAAAAATTGCGAAAATGACGATATTAGACTGTCAATTCCTTTTAGATAAACAACCCTCGTCATTTGATCTATTTTTCATGCCTAACTTATCAGTTGTGTTAGAATAATGGAAAATAAATCCATTAAAGAAAATAAAATTTTGATTTTTGTTATAAAATTTTTGAAAAATGGAAATTTTCGGAATTATTGATTTTTTACAATTTCGACTTATTGACGTAAGGGTCCTAAAAATCTGAGTACCTATTTAATAATTGCCGATGCAGTAATAATTTATGACATGTTAACAACAAATTGTAGGCAAAAATTTTAGTTTCAGACGTATTGTAGGTTCAGAAATGTCAAAATTAGCATCCTTCCCCTAAAAATTAAGAAAAAATTTGAAATATTCAGGCTCTAAATGATAAAAAGATTATGTTTTATGGAAATTCTAGCGTGTATTTCATTAAAACTGACATGCAAAAGATCATATAAATAGATTAAAACTTTTCTAAAGGTCTCTTTTCGACTCTTCTATCCGAAATTGTATGCAAAATGGGAATTTTCCGTTTTTCAGAATTTCCTCTGTTTTGACTTTGACATGCAAATACTTCATGAAATTGATATATAACTTGAAAATCTTGATTAAATATCGTTTCATCACATCTAAGCAATTAGAAATGATGCTTTTAAGGCTTTTAGACTAACTACAGAGTCATAAATTACAAACATATTACCCCTTACCACACATATTTAACACAATTCATTTCATTTTATTCAGCTTCAAAAACTTTAACATTGTTTAAAGATCCAATGAAATATCCTTTTCAAACACAAAAATACGCAGAGCCTCCCATATATCAAAAATAAGACCATGCGCCCGGTTTATGGGCAGTTATTCAGCGATTTAACTTTGAATTTCGGAAAACTCTGAAATACTGAAAATTCCAATTTTTCACGATAATCGTCTAAAATATTCAATTTTACCCATATTTTGGTGCCATATTGTGATATATCAAATGAATGTTTTGCAAAGAAAGTAAAACATTAGTATGCTTTGTTCATTTATATGTAAAGACGGTCATATTTTGGAGATTTTTAAGTTTAATTCTGTTGGGGTAGGGGTAAGATTTTCAGTATTTAGATTCAAATTGAATACTCCTTATTTTTCTAAACAGTGTTTTAAGATAATATATGTATCGGTTAAGACAGTGAAATGGCATATCTGCAGATAAATCATTCAGATTTGCAACATATAACGATTTAAAATCGAATTTTAGACAAATCTGAAATGCTAAAAATTCCATTTTTCATCAATTTTGGACAAAATATTGAGTTAAGGCTGACAACTGGGATTTAAAATACCAAATCATGATAGTATTCATGCAATTTTGTTATATGCAACGCAGAATTTGCGTGTGGTGGTTATTTTTATCCCAACATAGACAAAAAATTGACAATTTTGGGGAAAGTGTGTTGGGGTAGGTGTAAGATTTTTGGTATTTAGAGTCACATTAAATACCCGTTTTTTTTTCTAAACAATGTTTTTAGATATCTTATGTTCGCTTAGAACAATTAATTGCCATATCTGCTGATATATTCAGTAGATTTTATATATATTGCGAATTAACAGTTTACTATGGACAAATCTGAAATTATGAAAATTCCATATTTTTATCAATTTTTTGGAGAAATATTGAGTTTTAGTCGACCAATGGCTGTAAAAATACCAAATCATTATGTAATTCAAGCAACATTGTCATATAAAACACACATTTTGCATGTTCTGGTTATTGTTATGCGAACATAGACCAAAAACAACCAATTTCAGGGAAAATTTGTTGGAGTAGGGGTAAGATTTTTGGTATTTAGAGTCACATATAACACTCCTGGTTTTTCTAAACAATGTTTAAAGACAATCTATGTATTGCTTATTACAATTAATTGGCAATTATGCAGATATGTTCTTTAGATTTGACATATATTGCGATTTAACAGTGAACTATGGACAAATCTGAAATGTTGAAAATTCCATTTTTCATCAATTTTAGGAGAAATATTGAGTTTTAGTCGACCAATGGTTGTTGAAATACCACATTCTGATGTAATTCATGCATTATTGTCATATATAACACATGTTTTGCGTGTTGTGGTTACTTTTATGTGAACATAGACAAAAATTGACAATTTTAGGGAAAATTTGTTGGGGTAGGGGTAAGGTTTTCTGTAAACAGAGTCACATTTAACACTCCTGGGTTTTCTTAGCAATGTTGTAAGACACCAAATTCGTCGCTTGGTACAATTAATTGGCATAGTTGCAGATATATCCTCCAGATTTGGCATATATAACGATATAGCAATGGACTTTGGACAAATTGAAATGTTGAAAATTCCCATTTTTCACCAATTTCGGGCAAAATATTGAGTTTAAGTCAACAAATGGCTGTTTAAATATTAAATCATAAAATAATTTGTTGGGGTAGGGGTAAGTTTTATTGATATATGATGTATAAATTACCTAAAAACGGCCATTATTTGTTATGGTTGAAAAGCAAATATAATAAGCTTTCATTTGATTCCTATTTTGAATGATATTTGATTACCAAAAAATTATATGAGGCAAAAGAAAAACAAGACTCATTCAAAAACGAAAATATTCAAAGATCCATATGTATGGCCTTTTTGAAAATAAAATTTTGGTCATTTAAAATATTTAAAAATTGTCTTAACATGTTTAATATTGACGAAAATAGATTGCAAAACAAAAAAAGATCAGAATCGGGAATTAAGATGCCCTTCGGGTTATCTACACCATCAAACTTACACAATTTCAGTGAAAATATAACATTTTTCGTCAATATTTAATTGGATTAGGGGTATGTTTAATTGCGCTATGGAACGTATTGGGCATAGAAATTATAAAAAAAAAACTTGGGTTCTTTGTAAAGCTGATACAGTAAGGTAATATTTGATACATGTACCTCGTTTTTATAACTGGGAAGCATTTGGTCAACATTTTGAAGCAACTGAAAGAAAAACTTGAACGAAAAACGAAATTTTCCAAAATTCTGTAGGTGGGCCCAATTCCACCATTGCGTGCAGGTTATGCTCATGTTCTCATAGGGAATCGATTTAACTAAAATACTGAATAATGTGACTCAATAATGCTTTTGAATAAATCAGCCGTTTGGTCGCATTTCTAATAACTGAAAAACAGAAAAAATGTACACCTTAAATATGTAATTGTTTTAACTGACATTGACTGATTTCAATAGTGTCCATCCAGGCATTGTGTTGATTTAAACAGGACAAGCGTGTCAATAAACATAAACAAGGTTTTAAAAACAACATAAAAAATATTATTTCGCTTTGCTCCTTTGATTGAATATTATTGAAATAAATCTTTGATTTGCTGTAATTTTACACAAACTGAATTCATGCTCTTTTAATGGCACATAAGCACAATTGTAGCTATATATCATTGGAATGATCACTCCGTCTTAAGAATCCTGAAGTCTAGTAATTTTAATTTCAAAACAACACTGGGTACTCGCGTATACTCGTGGAAACTAAAACTGAAGGACTGGGCTAAATGTTTTTTTTATTAGCAATTACGAAAACTTGGCCTTATACGAGTAAAGGAATAGGTCGGCTAAAAGTGACGTGCAGGAAGTTCCCATGGGAATCTCGATTGTTCGTCAAAAAATGCGGCATCCAATTCGACAAAAATATTGTTGATAAAAAATCTTGATTATGTCACTTTATGTGTTCTTCTTGTTTCACTGAGTGTGTTTCTTAACAAAATATGTCTTGTCGTTTCCCTGCTACCTAGTAGGTGTATCTGCTTCTCCAGTTCTAGTGCAGAAACATTGATGAATCAAGTAAAAAAATTACTGTTTTCAGTTAAATGTGTGGCAGAGTAGTTTAAAAAGTAGAAAATCAAAAGGTTATATGCTATGGCAATGGATGAGACTCGTTGAAAATAGCTGTTCAATGAGATCTTTAAAATTTTTCATCTGATTGACGCAGCTCGTGGAGTACCGTTTATCGCAGTATCACTTTAGACAATGATTTTTATAAAGCAAAAAACACAGTCCCAAAAGCTGCAAAGTCAGAGATTTGTTCAGCCTTCGTTCCTTTCAACCCTGGATTGACTCATTGAAAGTGTGACGTGTGCCGCAATCGGAGCAAGACATGGTTCTCTTTCCAGAGCATCTGATGCCACGGTTTCACACTATAAGTGCCTTTGTTATAAATGTCGTTTTTTATTTTCTGTGCCTCGTGACTGTCTCATGTCCTTGTTTTGTCTTTATTTTGCTATGTTCTCGTATTTGCCAGGTACCTTGACTTTGATTTTTGTAATAATCAAATCCCCTGTTACTTAAGTGTTCACACTAAAAAACAACGGTAGACAAATAATTTAATAATTATAACTAACTAATCATGACTATGTGGAAATATAGGCCATATGTCTTGGATGTGATAGTATTTGCAATAATTAATAATGAACCTCTAAGGTAATCTGTGGGTTGATTTGGTCATAAAATGTCATTTTCAATGATGTAAAAATAATTGCAATTAATATTTTTGTCATTAATTATCCTTCTGATCCTCTGCTTGCAGATGTCGTGGCTTTGTTAATAGTTGTAATGAATAATTATGATCATTTATGGTTATCTGTTTGCTTGGTCATTAAATGTCATTCTGATGTTCTGTATGCAAATTTCATTGGTGTGGAAATAGTTGCGATAAATAATTATGACCATGTATGGCTATCTTTGGGCAGGTTTGGTCATTAAATATATTTCTGCAGATCCCCTGCTTGCAGATCTTATGGTTCTTGTTATGGTAGATGAATAATTATGGCAATGGATAGCTCCCTGTGGGTCAATGTTCATATATATATATATGTCCTTAGCTATTTCTTAAATGCTGTACCTAACAACAGTAACAACCATAAAATTGCAAGGGGAATTTAAATGATTTACATTCAAATATATGAAATTAGTATTTCTTTTATAATAATATTAAATTAAAGACCTAATAATACTTTTACTTATTATTATTCTACACCCGCATAAAAATTCCTACATAAATTTGTTAATGTTTGCTCAAAATTCTTTCTACAAAGATTGCAGGCCCTAAACTCTCCTCCCCTTAGTTCAACAAATGCATGCATGATGTATGTTTATGTGTCTCTGCCTTCTGGTTGTAATTGCGCTTACAGATTTCGTACTATTTTTAAAATTAGCACTGTGCTTCCTTATTTGAAGTCGATTTATTGTTTGTCATGTTAGTGCTTTTAAAAGTTGCACTCTAAATATTTGATCATTAATCCTATAGAAAGAATATTTTCAAATATTTTCATTGTTTTTACATACTTTAAAATATCATGGGGGAGTATGAAATCTGCAAGAATATTACAGAATCCGGAATCGGAACTTTCAATTTTCATAGACTTTAAAATCTAATATGACATAAAGGTAATATTACTCTAGCATGTACTCTAGCAGGTGAATAGTACGCTTATTTATTTAAATCTTTCTCTAGAAATATGATATGAAAGACAGTTAGACATCACCTTGATTTTCAAATTTACATCACTTTTTAGCTGTATTGGTGTAAGATGTCTTGGTTCAAACCACAATGATTGAGATATTTTTGATTTTCGATGTCAATAATCAATCATTCTGCATATTGTTATCGTTATGTGAAAAGTTTTACAACAATGCACAACCCAAATGAATGACAAAAGGTGGTAGCTTTGACCAGAAAATAAGTTTCAGTTCAGTGCATGATTTCTGATTGGAGATCATTAATGTTATTGTTGAAACAAAATTAAAACACCAATAAACATTCCTATGTGTGTTTTGGGTGACAGTTGATGATACAGCTGGAAATATTTGAATGCATTGGAGATCATCCATTTACATGACATTTAACCAGATGAATTTCCGACAATTTATTGCATTGTCGAAAGGAGTCGATTTCATTGCTGAATTTGCCATAAATTTAGGACTCTCTCAATGTTTAAAGCCATTTTTAAGACGAGCATGAATTTGATAACTTTAAATTTCGAGCAAGATTTTTGATAATTTTTGAAATTTTAAAATTGTGGTTTTTGTTGACTTTTCAGAAAAACACCTCAATTCCTGTCTGTTTGCAATTAGGTCAGGCTTTATTAGGTTCAGGGACTGTCAAATATGTTCAACTAATGATTTCCAGTGTAAAAAAATTCTTTCTTTGACTATTTTTTTTTTTGGAAATTAAGTGAAATTTGGTATTTTTTTTCAAAGATTTTTATTCTCAGAAAAATCGTTTTTCATTATTACGAAGTATAGCTATCCCGATCTGTACGTTTTGATTAAAGACTGTTCATTTAGTCGATTTTAAAGGTTTTAGGGAACATAAAAACTTCTGGAATATTTTTATATCCAAATTTTTGGAAAAACACTTGTTCTTAGTTTTATTGAATTTCCAAACTTTTATACGTGTGAAGATTCCTCTAAAGCCTAAAAGTAGCAATTATGGAATGTTGTGTTTTTTAAGCTATAGCTAATTTAAACTAACAATATTCAGTATTATTAATAGTGCTGAAACTAGTACAAAATGTATCCTCATATTGAAGGAATGGTATATCTTTGGTTGCAAAATTCGGATTTTCGATTACTTTCTCAAAGGCTAAAAAATACCATAACGTGCTTCATGTTCAGGCTTATCATCCTGCAAAATTTTATACCTAGTATAGCTTTCCAGATGATTTCTTGATGAAACTTTAAAAGTTAGTGATGCTTTGCTTTTGCCGGACTGTATATTATTCTTAATTTTTACCTGCTTTGCGTTTTTGCATCTTGGACTTTGGCTCTTGATAATTTGTTGGAAAGTTTTTTATTATCCCAATTTCTAAAAAAAAAAAAAAAACAAACGTAAAAAAAAATCAGCCTAAATTCAATAACCGTTGCAAAAAATGCTCATACTAAACACATATGAAAGTTATTTGCATAAGCGTTCTTTGCGTTTCTTAATTAATTCATCGAGGATCGCAATAAACTATAAAACCAATAATTTTCTGAATTTATAGTATACTGCTATAAAAATTTAAGCAAAATTTTCAGGGCGTTGTTTCAGGTCTCGGTTGTTTACTATTAACGTAATAACATCTAACAAATAAGCAAACATATTACAATTTTCATATTTATTACCATTACAGCATATAATGGCAAGTTCTACTCCTGTTTGCGGCATTTGTGATTTCCGTGGTAACAGAAAATTTGCCGCAGATTGGTGTTCTGAATGTGAAGAAGGGATGTGTGTTGAATGCGAAGAACATCTCAGCTTGTCCAAAGCGTCACGGGGACATAAAAGTATCTCTATCACGGAGTACCTCAGTCTACCTGAAAATATTCTACAAATCCGAGAGAATTGTGAAGAACAGGGTGAGAAATTTCAGTTGTTTTGTATAAAGCACGATTGCCCCTGTTGCAGATTATGTGTGGTAAACACACACAGCAAATGTGAAGACGAAAGCCATAGATACCATCATTCGGAATGCTAAAGTATCAAACACATTTGAAGAAACCGAACATCTTTTTTACAGACATTTTGGAAACCATTGAAGAAATGCGTAAGAACATGATCAACAATTTATCATCAATTCAACACCAAAGACAAAATCTTGAAAAAGAAATTATAGCTATAAGAACAAAAAATTGAATTTATCATACCTCAGTATATGAACATTACTACTAAAATTTCTAAAATAAAATTACTATTTTTCACCTTTTCCAATTTTGTGACTATTTACCGGTCAATAGTTTCTCAGACTATTGACTGGCAGTATGAATATTTTTCCCGAACTTTTTACTTGCTTTCCTATTGGATTAAAAATCTGATGATTATTCAGAATGCTCTGACATCATTGTTTCTAAGTGACAACTCTAAACTAGCTATGCAAATTACAGTGAACACTATTCACTTTGCAGCAGAATAAAATTTGTTAATGAGAAAAGATGTAATTGTTTATGTGTTAATACGAATACAAAATTTAGAATTTTTTTCTTGCTTTCCAATTGGATAAAAGTTATGTTAATAATTCAGAATGCTCTTAAATCATGGTTTCAAAGTGACAACTCTAAACTAGTTATGCAAATTACAGTGATCACTTTTCACTTTGCATTAGATAAAATTTTGTTGAGAAAGTAGATGTGACTGTGTATGTTTTAATAAGAATACAAAATTTAGAAAACAAATACTAGAAATGAGAGAAATAACTAAATACCGAAGTTACTGTGAATTTTGATTCTGCATATGCGCATTTCGACAACTTATGTCTCTTCAGTGCAGACAAAATCTAAACTTTTGGAAGACCATTAACTCAAAGATGTTCAAAAACTGATAGAGAACAAATAACCAATATGATCTAAATGTAAAGCCAAAATAAGCTAAGGACAGAGCTTTGCATGAGGGAGATACTCCTTAGTTTCAACAAAAAATGAAAGAAGAAATGATTCAAAAGTTGTAAATCTTGTATTTTCGGTATTATAAAACACTTATGGACTGTTTATTCGGGAATAGCAAGTTTGTTGTCCCCTTGACCCCTAACTATTAACCTTGGCTACGCCTCGGTCAATAGTCAGGGTATCGGGGACAACAAACTTGTTATTCCTTCATAACCAGTCAATAAGTATAAAATATTACCCTTCAAATGCAGCAGACAATAAATTCTCAGGTGCATAACACTAGAGGATGTGTATTATTACCAGACGGAAGAATGTTATTTTCTTGTTATGATCAACGCCGTGTAAAATCAATTAATAAAGACGGAACACAAGACTTTGATACAGGTAAACTCTGGCCAGGGACATGCGATAAGATACCAACAATATTGCTGTTACATCTGGTTATAGTAATCCACCATGTTTCAGGTTAGTAGAAATAGGAAGTGGACAAATCAAGAAAACTATTGAAGCTAAGTCACTGTGCTATGGTATACAGTTATTTAATGTGTAGCCAGGCAATAGACCAGAATATTTTCCCGAGGTAATGGAAACAGCTCAGTGTTCTATTGCCCGAAGCCAACGGCTGAGGGTAATAGAACACTGAGCTGTTTCCATTACCGAGGGAAAATAATTCTGAGCTTTTGTCTGACAACACATTAAATAACTGTTTTATTACCTAATCTGCACATAAGAAAAATAAGTTGCGGAAATTGCTGTCTGCAAAACTCAAATCACTGCAAATTATTTTACTTATATTATTATTCTGATACACAAATGATCATTTACAGCAAAAATGCTTAGTAAATCTGGACAAATATAATTGAATTCTTTTAAATTAACATTTTAGATATCTAAAATTGTGCAAAATGATGTATATGTCTATATGTTGAATCCTTTCATAATGTTTATGAATCTGCATTTGCTTTGTACATTTTCAAAGCAATATCAATTAGTTCTGTTAGTCAGAACTGTGTTCATATGTCCTGTGGCATTTCTCTCATTATCAATAATTTGAGGTTCTTTATTACAAAGAACCTACGTAGAAATTAAATCAGTTAAACGTGTGAACGCAAAAAAATCCATGTCATTGAAATAAACATGGTTTTGACCAATAACATTAGCTAGGAAATAGAACAGTAATGAATATTCATATAATCGTTTCGACCAATCACGGTAGCCAGGCAATAGAATAGTAATGATTATTCATGAAATCATTTTGACCAATGACAGTAGCCAGGCAATAGAACGGTAATAAATGTTCATGATGAAATCATTTTAACCAATCACAGTAGCCAGGCAATAGAACATACAAGGCAATAGAACAACCCAGGCAATAGAACACTTGAAAGTAAAAAAACTCCAAAATAGTTAAAAATACAAAATACTTAATAAAACATAAAAAAACAATACAATTAGGTAATAATACCGTTTATCGACAAAATGCTTTGATCTATTGCTCCGAGGACAAAGGTCTTCGTATGATCAGTCTTATAGATGAGTCTGAAAGTGATATTTTAGTCGGGCCAACGTTTTGGAATGCATACGTTGCTACATGCAAAGACAAACTTTATTATACAGACAAAGATACACATACTGTGACATGTTGCGGTATTCATGGCAACACATTATGGCAATTCAAAGACGAAAGTGTTCTGAAGTTACCTGTCGGTATAACTGTAGACAATGACGGACATCATTATGTCGTTGGGAATAGATCCTGCGTGATTTCGTCTAACAGACAATATGGACGCCAGCTACTAGGGAAAGAAGATGGATTCAGCAAGCCACAGGTGTTACAATACGACAGATCTACAAACCAATTATGGGTTGCATATAAATTAAATACCTTTCTGTTTTTCCGAGTTAATAATTGCAATAAAAGCTGAGAAATTAGCAAAAACTATGTAACAGTTAACGTGTGCAACTAAATGTATCATTCAAATAACTGTCAAACCTTGAAAAAAGTATCTAAACCAATTCTCATTTGAAAGCTTTAATTGAAAGAATCTCGCAAAAATTGAAAGCTTGATTCAACTTTGCTTCAAGAATAATTGACCTAAATTCTTGGGGGAGGGGACTTGTGTTACTTCGAATTTGTAATGAACTGGTGAAAGAGGATAGGAAAATGGTATATTTACAGTCAAATTAACAAGTATCAGATCTTGAATGTTAAGTAGTTCAGATAATTCATATAAATTGGAAGAATCACTGCTTTTAAAACCAATATTATGTGAACACGTTTTGTCTTTCTCCAAAGATGACATTTTTAAAGACATTAGTATTTTCAATATTAATTTTGAAGTACAGAGAACAATTATGAATACTCATCATAAGGATGGACGTCTGAACCTCTTTTGTTAAAAAAATTAAGCTACAGTTTGGGTGAATATTTTCGAAAATATCATTGTGAAAATACTTTGATATCCAACTCTAATCGACTCGAAGGTGTTTCTTTTTTAATCCAAAGGGGATGTATGAAAACACATTATTACAAATACTTATTAGTGATGCAACTTGAAGTTGCGGATTCGTTAATGCTTGACTGGTGAACAATTAATTTAATCTTGAAAAAAATCATGAAAAAAAAAATTCTAATTTTCATTTATTAAAAAAGATCAATATTTTAATCATTTTAATTTTCATTAATAATTTCATTATATCTTGTATTTAATGATTAAATAATATATCTAATAAGAGTAATAATACCTACCGAACAGAATTGTCTAGGCCAAAAAAGGGAAAAAAGACAAAGGATGTGCAAAACCACCCGAGAATCGTCAACCGCAATGGTCCTTACTTGGAACAGGCATTTCAAAGGAAATGGTTGGTTAAAACGGTTTTATGTGAATTACAATTAACCACTATATTACTAAAGAAAGGATATAAAGTAAATGCATATGAGATAAAGTCATTTATAAAATAAAGATGTTTATAAAATGCCCGTTCCAAGTCGGGAATATGACAGCTTGCCAAAAATGTTCTGTGTTGGGTTGTGTTTTTTCGATTCTGTCCTACGTTTTACGGATTTTCCTTACTGGTCTCTCCATGTATCTGATTCGGACTATTGTTGTCACTTTTATCTCTACATACAATGTATATATGGTAATATCAAGCAATGTAACAAAACTTTTATTGTTGTTCTTCATCGTGAAGTCACTATGAGGTCTTCAAAATGAGCTTGCTCATACCTCAAGTTTAAGACTGCCCCTAGGAAAGGTTTGAGTACCTGTTTGAACGTTTAATTTACCATTGTGTGGAATCTTTAGAAAATGTAAGCCTACCTACTTGGCAAAAGGTTTCTAAAACCTCTGTCATCCCTTGCCCGACAAGAGGGCAATCGACTCATATAAAATATAACTTGGCACTCTTTTTATTAATCATGTTAATTACAGAAACACTTGGCATATTGAAATAGTAAAATGTGGGCGCTATAAACTAAAAGGTCAGAATAACATTTTGAAATTACAAAAAAAATGAAATGCCAAAATTTGAAAGTATGATGGTGTATCAATATGATGGAGAACCTCGCACGGAGAATGTTTTTTACGGACTCTACACTTCATGGGAGGTAAACTCTATTCTCTAATAATTAAAAACCGATTTAACCCGCCATTCCAATTGAAATGCCTGTACCAAGTCCGGACCATTGCGGGTGACATATTTTGCGGTAGTTTTTAGGATTGCCTTATTTTATTTGTCCATGTTATAACAAAAGGGATACGACACAACTTATGAAGTCTCCTCCCGCATATACAAATTTTTTACAATAATATTTTAGAACATGCTTATAAGGNTTTTTTTTTTTTTTTTTTTTTTTTTTTTTTTTGTTTTTTTTTTTAATGGACTACGACTTTTGAGAATTTTGCTTGGTAATTCTGTTTTTATCCCCATTAACAATAAAATGACATGACATAGATTCTCATGTGACATAGTCTCTGCAAATACACGGTATAACCAAGCATTGGTACAACGCTTTCGTTCTTGTTCTTTATTTTGAAATCACACTGTTGCCTTCAACAATAAGGATTGTTCATACATCATAGGAAGTTCAAGACGGATCCTTGCATCGCTTAATTGGAAGTCATTGTCGAACAACGCTACACCCATGTTTATAATAAGCAATGAAGGGATATGGAGTAAATGCATATGAGACAAAGTCTCTACAAATACATGCAAAAAAGCAATGGAACAACGCTTTTGTTGTTGTTCTTCATCTTGGAGTAACCATGAGGCCTTCAACAATGATCTTTGCCCATACCTCATAGTAAGTTCAAGACGGCCCTAGCACCGGTTTGAGCAGAATTCATTGCTAGATGTCGAGCAACGCTACATCCATGCTTATCCTGGTCATTGATGCGGGATTGTCAACAAATATTAAGGAAACTGGCAAAGTTTTCTTACATCCATGTGTATGTCTGATTTTGTTACGTTAGTAATAACAGGTTCCTTTGAGATAAAAAAATCCATATGTTGCTAATTAGATAGATAATCTTAATATTAATATACAATTAAAGATATGGAGGAAATGCACCCCTTCCTAACAAAATAAAAAACATGAAAAAGAAATAGCATAGAAATTTACAAATGTACAATACTCTTCAGACAAGTGTATAGCGTTTACCTTATTATGCATGATCTTATAAACTAAACGCATAACTTAGGCAACCCATATTCAATGATATTGGTGACAGGTTAAGAACACGAAAGGAAAAGACAAGGTACAAGAAACTCGAAGAGGAACTCGTTAATAAGAAATATGTTTTGGCAGAAGATCTTGACAACCACTCCTCATTTTAAAGGTTGGAAGAAACCCAAATCGGGCTGTTATATCCCAATGGGGCTATCATATCCCAATTGGGATATATGGTTATATCCCAAATAAGATATTTGGCCAATTTTGTGTTAGTTACATTTTTTGGGTTTAATGCTGCATCATTCTCCATAAAAATAATAAATCTATAGGGAGAAAGCTTTCAAGGGATATTGTTCTGTTGTCAGAGGGATGCTGCAAATTTTCTACATATTGATTTGTGTTTAAACAAAATAGTCACTTTCATTTAGCGATAACTTGAGTTTATGGTGCTATCAACCGTTCTATGCTGATTATCCTGAAGAAATCTCTGTCTACAGACAAATTAAACAAAATGTGATAGTTTGAGTGAGAAAGTTTTTGATTGTTACAGAAATGAAGTATGAAGAAAAATTCATATTAACATTTCTTTTTATTTCTTCTACAGTTTTCTCCCTTTGCCCATGTCTTAAAAAAATATCATGAATATGTACAAAAGAAAGAGTGTAACAGTCGTGTTTGAAACCTCAATAACTTTACATATTTCCAATTTAATCTTAAAATATTGTACAGAATTCCCGTTTCTCTTGCCTTAATCGTTTAACAAGTTAATAGTTGTGATTATCTTGAATTTTGACAGAATCAAACGTATATTTTACATTCTTAAAATGTCTCTGCTGATGAAATGCAGCATCGACAAGGAGATGACGATATTATGTCATTTGATGACTAAAAGCATGAAGTTTCTCATGTTTGATGTTTCATTACGTGTCGCTGAAATGTAAAAAACTAATTAATAAAAAAAACTGGTAAATATCCCAATTGGGATATAACCATATATCCGAATTGGGATATAACCATATATCCCAATTGGGATATAAAAGCCAAATTGGGATTCCCCAAACTTGTTTAAGTGATCTACCCATTTATCGAAGGCAACGACTTCTTGGCCAGTGTTGGAATACCCCCTGAAAAAGTTTCAAGCACTTCGAGACATGGTCAGTGCTACTAGACGAACAGTAAATGCTTATCCAAACGACAAAAATATTGTAATAAAAACTATGAAACAAAAAGGGTAAGAGGTCCTGCCGAAGATTGGCGACTATCAAGAAAGGCAACACCGATATATATTTATGTAAAGAGCAGTAGGTAACATAGGTAATTAGTCATCTGGTAGACCTTTTTATTTAAGCGTCGTAATCAATTGATTTAAAATACTTTCAGAATAGGAATAGGTGACAAAACCATCGATATGGAATTCCCCTGACAAATTCAATACTCGTGTGCTGAAAGGAATGCTAAAATGACATCTTTTTGGAAGCATTCTTTAGATTGTCGAGATGTTCTGCATTATAGACAGTGCCTACCTCGTTGTGCAATAAGAAGAAAATCAATATTTACTTACAATGTAATCACCTTTTTCATAAAACATGTTAAGAGGTTAAACCTAATTGCAATAACCAAACATATCATCAAGGAAAAACATATGGACGTTCTATCATCTTTTCAAAAGATAATCGTTTTGTTTCGGGACTAACAGATACAGAAGGTTTTTCTTCGTACATATAGAGGAAATATTTATATTTCTTTCAGAGCAATGTGATTTAAGTATTATACAAGAAAAAAAGTGTTTGAAGTTGAACTCCAAACAAGTTCTTGACTTTAAATGTGTATATAAAAAAATTATAATGAAGATTGAATAATAATGCGTATACTATGTGTAACTAATGGTAAACTAAACATTTTACTGCATTGCAATATTTACTCTAGAGACTTCAATATGTATTATTAAGTATATATAATAGTATGTGCAGTATAATTAACAAGAGGCTCTCAAGAGCCTGTATCGCTCACCTGGGCCATTGCTGACAAATACAGTCAAAAATAATAATACCAATGTTGAATGCCAATCTTGAATCTGTTCAGACAAGCCAGACACATTTTAAGAAGGGGACAAACTAAGGTCCATTGTGACCAAGTACTTTCAGAAGAGAAGATCTAGGAATATGTTTCCCCATAGGGTCCAATCTTAAACTAAGTTCCCCGCTGGTGGCCATCTTAGATGATGTGCAGACTTGCCGGACTCATTTTTGAAAGGGAACCACCTAACGACTATTCTGGCCAAATTTGGTTCCGATTGGCTCTGCGGCTTCAGAGAAGAATATCTTTGAATACCTTCCCATAGGGTCCAATGATAAAACCAGGCTTCACGCGCTGGTGGCCATCTTGGATATGATGCGGACTTGACAGACACTTTTTTGAAAGGGGACCAACTTAGGACTATTGTGAACATCAATATGTATTTGGAAACCAAATTTCATTGAAATCGGAAAATGTTGAATTTTCCCGCCTTTTTTTGCGGCCATTTTGAAAATGGCGGTCAACAAACAATTTTCAACATCTGTTTTGAAGTCGCAACATCAATATCTACTTGGAAATCAAATTTCATTGAAATCGGAAAATGTTGAAT
>MJUU01037491.1:5651-40157 GCA_002080025.1 Modiolus philippinarum
ATGGTAGGTCAGCATCCAGGCAAAATTAGGTCACTTTGACCTATATTTTCCGCTTGAATGACTTACATTCAAGTTTACGTCCGAGTTCAGATCTCAGTCACTATACATGGTAGGATCATGTTACCTTGCATATGTATGCAACTTTGATGGTAGGTCAGCATCCATGCAAAATTAGGTCACTTTGACCTATATTTTATGCTTGATTGATTTACATTCAAGTTTTTGGACGAGTTCAGATTTCAGTCACTATACATGGTAGGATCATCTAACCTTGCATATGCATGCATCTCTGATGTTAGGTCAGCATCAAGGCAAAATTAGGTCATATTGACATATATTTAATGCTTGATTGATTAACATTCAAGTTTTTGGATGAGTTCAGATCTCAGTCACTATACATGGTAGGATGTTGTAACCTTGCATATGCATGCCACTCTGATGGTAGGTCTGCATCCAGGCAAAATTCGGTCACTTTGACCTATATTTTACGCTTGATTGATTTACATTCAAGTTTTTGGATGAGTTCAGATCTCAGTCACTATACATGGTAGAATCATTGTAACCTTACATATGCAAACATCTCGGATGGTAGATCAGCATCCAGGCAAAATTGGGTTACTCTGACCATGTGCCATAACGAGGCGAACTCTGTAATTGTTGATTACCTATGTTTTTACAAAGTAGACTCGTTCATGTGACATTTTCATCTACATTAATGATTATTTGCAGAAGATAAATTGCATAAAATGTTTATGTGTAATGTTAATAATGTTTGTATAGTTATTATTAAATCACAAAGTAATGCCTATATTTGTTATTGCACACCCATGACATTTAGTCATGTTTATTATTTCAGTTTATTGTGTAGCAACCAAGTTCAAATGCAAACTAATGTAAGCTTCCTATGTGGACATTTTATGTCTTATTATAACACTTTAGTGCAACCGTTCATTTTGAAATATTTATACAATAGTTTTTGTGCTACTTTTAGCTCACCTGGCTAGCTTTTGCCATCACTTGGCGTCCTTTGTCCATCCATCCATCGTTAACTTTTCATTCAAAGATCATTTCTTCTGAAACCACTTGGCCAAGTTAAAAACCCAATAACAATAGTTCTTGATTTTTATGTTCCTACCATTCAGGGTGGCTGCCAGCGGGAAACATAGCTTTACATGGGACCTCATGGGAAATGCATTCAAAGATACTCTCCTCTGAAACGGCTTGAACAATTTTATCATATTGTCCTTGGGTGGCCTCCTTCAAAGTTTCAGATTTATATGTTTGTACCTCACCCAAGATGGCTGCCAGCGAGGAACATAGTTTAACATAGGACCCTATGGGAAATGCAATCTAAGATATTCTCCTCAGAAACTGCTTTAAAAATTTCAATTAAATTTTATCATAATAGTCCCCTTCAAGTTGGTGATCTTTATGTTCCTACTTCATCCAATATGGCCACCAGCGTGGAACTTAGTTTAACATAGATACCTTTGGGAAATACATTCAAAGTTCTCTGAAACTGCTTGAACAATTTCAATTGATTTGAAAACGATAGTCCTTGGGTGGTCCCCTTCAAAGTTTGTGATTTTTATGTTCGTTATTCATCCAACATAGGACCTTATGGGAAATGCATTCAAAGATCTTCTTATCTGAAACTGCTTTAAGCATTTTAGTTAAATTAATCATAATAGTCCTAAGGGGACCCCCTTCAGCGTTTGTGACTTTTATGTTAGTACCTGGTACAAGATTGCCGCCAGCAGGGACCTTAGTTTAACATAGGACCCTATGGGAAATGCATTCAAGATTTTCTCCTCTGAAACCACATGAAAAAATATTTAATTTAATTTTATCATAATAGTCCTTGGGTGACCCATTTCAAAGTTTATGGTTTTTGTGTTCTTGTCTCATCCAAAATAGCAGCTAACAGGGAACATAGTTTAACGTAGAACCCTATGAGAATTGCATTCAAAGATCTCCTTTGAAACCACTTGAACAAAATTTAAATAAAATTTTACAATGGTCCTTAGGCGACCCCTTTAAAGTTTATGATTTTTATGTTCGTACCTCATCCAAATCTTAATTTGACTTTGGACCATATGGGAAAAATTTAAAGTGTGAAGATAATGTTTTTCTGTTAAGATGATTCAAAGGTCTTCTTACAAATTAATGAGTTTTAGCTCACCTGGCTATAGCCAGATTGAGCTTTTGCCAACTTGGCATCCGTCTTCTGTCCGTCTGTCTGTCTGTATGTCCTCCGTCGTAAACTTTTTATTCAAAGATCTTCTCCTCTGAAACCACTTGGCCAATTTAACTAAATTTAGTAACAATCGTCCTTTGGTGGTCCCCTTCAAAGTTTGTGATTTTTATGACCGTACCTCATCCAAGATGGCTGCCATGCAGTGGGGAACATAGTTTAACATAGGACCCTATGGGAAATGCATTCAAAGATCTTCTCCTCTGAAATTGCTTGAACAATTTAAACTAAATTTATTCACAATAGTCCTTGAGTGGCCCCTTCAAAGTTTATGATTTTTATGACAGTACCTCATCCAAGATGGCCCGCCAGTAGGGAACATAGTTTAACATAGGACCCTATGGGAAATGCATTCAAAGATCTTCTCCTCTCAAACTGCTTGAACAATTTTAACAAAAATTTACAATGAACTGGAAGCAAGCTTAGGGTGGGGATGTTCCTTTAGAAAGTTTCAGCAAATTGTTTTTAAGCAAAAATGTAACGTTTACTTTCATTGGCTTATCTATAATGATGAGGCTGAGCTTGTGTGTGTTTGAGAGTTTACGTGCACAGGTTTATTGTGTCACCTGCGTTCACGCAGTGGCGACATATATAGGGATCACTATCCGTCGTCGGTGTCTGTCACAAAAATTTCTGTCACATTTTTCTCAGGAACCACATATCCCAGCCTTCTACAATTTGGCATGGAGTATCAGTATGGGGACCTATACTGTGTAAGAGAGTTTGGGATCTCTCGCATACCTACTTCCTGTTTGCCATAACATAGCATGTTTTTCACTTCTAGAAAATTTCTGTCACATTTTTCTCAGGAACCACATATCCCAGCCTTCTGCAATTTGGCATGGAGTATCAGTATGCGGATCTATACCGTGTAAGGCAATTTGGAATCTCTGGCATGCCCACTTCCTGTTTGCTAGAACTTAGCATGTTTTTCACTTCTTGAAAATTTATGTCACATTTTTCTCAGGAGCATTATGCCATTCTGGATTCACAAAAAACATTTTAAATACTTCATATTAATAATATTTTATCTTCAAAAAGTTATTATGCAGGCGACACATGTCTTCCCTGGAAGACTTACTACTAAGTAATAATTTATTATTACACCTTAACATTGATAAACACTGTTTTGTTTAATCATAGGTTTCTCTTAACAATCATGCCTCTAAAATGTTATAAACAAGTAACTTTATTGAAAAAGGTTATCTGCTTTTCGATTAACCGCAAATAAAAAAATGTCTTAACTGGAAGAGTTGTATTGTAAGAAAAGCTAAAGCTGACTGGGCGGGGTTACTTGTCACTCAGGATTTGGCCAGTCAAAATTGGTACCACAAATCAGATACCCGATTAATAGATGAATAGTTGTTTGATGAGTGAATCCTATTTTGAATATCTGCGTGTTCACTCTGCCGTGTATTTGTTTCACCTACTGTATTAAATCATTAAGACTGAATGTCAACAAAAAAAATTTCAAAAACTCGCATTCTTTTTTTGGAAAGGCCACATAAGATGTGCGATTCATATATTAAATATAGTTTGTGATACACTTTCAGAAAATTTTGAAAAAAAAACAACGATATGCAAGTGAAGTTTCATACATTAAAGGTAGGAATGATGCACGTCTAGGCAATTTTGAACAATCAAGAATATATGAGCATTAAAAAAATTAAAACTAGTAATTTTCTTCAAGTCTGAAGTATAGATGTAAGAGATAATTTCATCTGGGTATGTTATTCAACTACATCAATAAATTGAATTTTAAACAAACTTATTATAGTAAGATTGAATTTTTAAAGGAAACTATTTACAGGAAAATGCTTCGCAGTTGTCATATTTTTATTATTGAATAATATTCAGGTTTATTCCAATATTAGTGTATTTAATCATGATTTCGGAAAATATTTCATGGCGGAAGAAATAAACCATTACACAGACACCTTTGTAAACAGGTATTTTTACTCGAGAAATGATTTCGGCATGTCAGAGAGCATGAAAGTTCTAATTCAAACAGTTGGTTGTATTGGTACTTTCATATCGGTAAAACAAGATGAAAAGCTTTCTAGTGGGGGACCAGACATTCCTCCCCCTGAATTTTATCAGTAGATAATTGTTCCAGTTAGGAAATCCCCAACAGTTACATATCTTGTACAGTAAAATTCCCATTTAAACAAATGCAATTAATTCTGTTTGAACTTATTCACCAATGCGATTTGGTTAAGGGGTCGAGGATTTTAATTTGCCTTTTGCCTACATGTTTGTATTCTCCAGAATTGAACCCGTCTTTGAAATACTGTCTGAAAGTATCTTAATATGTATTTAAACAAGAAAAAAATGATAATTATAAGTTTGTTTGGAATGGTAGATCAACTGTAAAGGTCATATTTAGCCACAGAATTTAATGAGAATGAATAAATTGCAAATTGCTTCTTCAAATGCAAATGGATTTAACACGGCAACATCCTTACAAAGCTGTGGTAAATAACCAAATACAAAAGTTTCGAGAAATTTAGATTCTCGTAAATGTCCTGTTGTAAAAATTCGAACAAGCTTGGGATAGCCTGATTATAACTTCATTCGTTTGTATGTCTTTCCGTTTTCCACGCATCAGGTAAAGTTAGATTAATATCCCAAGATTACAATGAACGATATTAACAATTTGACTACAGATAGTAAAACGTAACATTCCATTTCCTTATTTGGTCATTGTTATGGTCAGAGCACATTGATTGGTTTTGTCCATGTTCTGTGGCCAATGAAAAGGATTGTCAGAATGTGGATAGAGTTTGTTTCGGCACGTGAATCAAATGTTTATGAATTTGTGTCAAACAATGCGACGCTAAGCTTGCTTGCAGGTCATTGTAGTCCCAATATTATTTGGTGGCTCCCATCAAGGTTTTTGATTTTTATGACTTGCTCATATAAGATGGCTGCCAGCGTGGAACATAGTTTAACATAGGACCCTACGGGAATAGCATTCAAAGAGATTTCTCCTGTGAAACCACTGGAACAATTGTAGCCAAATTTAGTCACAATAGTTTTGGGTGGCCCCCTTCAAATTTTGTGATTTTTTTGACCGTACCTCATTCAAGATGGCTGTAGCGGGGAACATTGTTTGACATAGGACCCTAATTGCGTTCAAAGATTTACCCTTCTGAAATCACAGGACCAACTGGAAGCAAACTCAGTCGTAATAGTCCTGGGTGGTCCCGTTTCAAAAGTTGTGTTGGTCATGTTCATACTGTATGAAAAGTGGCAGCCAGCAGGCAACATAATTTAACAAAGGACTGTGCTGAATTTTTGAAAGCAGATGGTTCAGGTGAGCGATACAGGCTCTTGAGAGCCTCTTGTTTTTTAAATAAATCATAAAAGCATACCCTATCAGAAAAACTTGTAACCTGCTTCATCTTGAAAACCAATTTGCTGATCAAGTAAATGTGAAAAAGTATGTTGAGCTGATTGTTCTATTATACCTGTATGATCTGAGACCCAGCCAAAGCAGCAGAAAGATTTAAATAACATTGATCTTGAACCGAAAAACATGTCCAGTCTTTGTCATGACTGAACTTAAAGTAACATTGACCCTAAAAAAATTAAAAAAAAAAAAAAAAAAAAAAAAAAAAAAACCTTAAAATTCTTTTATTTCTTGAAAACCTATATCAAACTAACGTAGTTCAAGACATGGTGAAATGATGATTATTGTGTCGCCTGCGTTCACGCAGTGGCGTCATATAGGGATCACTATCCGTTGTCCGGGTCGTCGTCACAAAAAAAAATTTCTGTCTTATTTTTCTCAGGAATCACATATCCCATTTCTGTAATTTGGCATGGAGTATCAGTGTAGGGACTTTTACTGTGTAACAGAGTTTGGAATCTCTCGCATGCCCACTTCCTGTTTGACAGAACTTACAATATTTTTGCATTTTGAAAATTTCTGTCACATTTTTCTCAGGAACCACATATCCCAGCCTTCTGCAATTTGGCATGGAGTATCAGTATGGGGACCTATGGAGTCTAGTCTGGGAGTCCCAGAAAAATAAGAAATGACTTAATCCCCCAAAAATTATATGACAAATTCTGGATCCCATTAAGGGTCATTCTTTAAATCCTGAGTAAATGGCAAATTCTGGTGTCCCATAAAGATCATTATGCCACTCTAGATTCCCCCAAAAAAGTACATTTAAAATACAGCATATTTAATTAAAAAAAACATCATTCAAAAAGTTCATTCGTTCGTCACGCAGGCGACACATGTCTTCCTTGGAAGACTTACTACTAAGTTTCAACTATATGCTATATATGTGTTAATCATAAGTTGAAGATGGGCATCATTTAAGGTTTTATAGATTCATACTACATCTGATAAAGAAACAGTTGCTTCATCTTTTCTTACATTCCATGAATAAAACCAGTTAAGTTAGGGGAGCAATGTCTGTTCTCTGTTATCTGTTTTAATTTTTTAAGTTTATTTTGCTGACATTTTAATTATGTACCTTATTTATTCATTGTTATTCTGTATTTGCCCAGTATATGATGGGCTAAGGATAATTCATTTGTATATTTTGTAAAGGATGGAATGTTTAAAGCCCATTATTTGATGTTATTTTTTCATATTGCAGTAAATTATAATTAGAATCAGTCAAAACTTATTATAGAATTGTAACTTAGTTGTTAAAAAGTGATTTAAAATATTAATTGTTCATGTGGGCCAGTGAATTCTCATTTGTTGATCTAAATATTCAATATAGTTTTGAATATTTGTGAATTATATACATTTTGTACATGTTAAGATAATTGATTTCTCTGTTTGTATTCATGGAATGTATTTTTTTAAATCATGATTTTTTAAACGTATGACTGTTATATGCATGTATTCTATAAATATTTTCCAATGTGCTAGTTTGTGGTTTTCTTTTTAGAACTGTAGCTGCAACAGTGAAAAAGTGAGTAATTTTTTTTTAAATTTCCACAGTATTTCATGTATAAACTGCTTTACTGAAAAAAAATCTCTGAATTTTTCTCATGTTTCACGAACTTTTCACTGTAAAACGGAGTTTGATAAGTAGTTTCTTCCTGTAATTTAGAAATAATTTTATATTCAGTTGTTTTCTCACTGTCAGAATTTAAACACAAACCAAAAATTTCGCAGTCAAAATTCACTATATATTTCTTTGTGATGTCAAAAAATCTTATCTGTATTTAAACTGTGGCAATATGGAAACTAGAGGACATCCCATCTCGGAGTTATAGCCCTTTTCCGTAAAATTTTCAAAATTTTTGCATTTTTTATTTTTTATTTCAAAAAATATAACAGATAAAGGTCAAGTGTAAATTGCAAAAATGTTCAGCATATCAAGATCTACCCACCCTGAAATTTTGAAGAAAATCCAAAAACCCTTGTAGGAGTTATTACCCTTTTTTCACAGAATTTTCAAAATTTTCATATTTTTCTTTTATTTCCAAAAACATGGAAGATAAAGGTGAAGTGTAAATTGATGAAATGTTTGCCATGATCTTGTGACTTTAAAACTGGTGTCGAAAATTATTCATTGACCGCCATTTTTAAAATGGCCGCCAAAAAGGGCGGGAAAATTCAACATTGTCCGATTTCAATGAAATTTGGTTTCCAAATAGATATTGATGTTGCAGTTTCAAAACCGGTGTTAAAAATTGTTCGTTGACGGCTATTTTAAAGATTGCCGCCTAAAAAGGCGGGAAAATTCAACATTGCCATATTTCAATGAAATTTGGTTTCTAAATAGATATAAATATCGCGATTTCAAATTGTTCGTTGACCGCCATTTTCAAATGGCCGCCAAAAAAGGCGGGAAAATTGAACATTGTCTGATTTCAATGAAATTTGGTTTCCAAATAGATATTGATGTTGGGATTTCAAAACCGAAATTGTTTGTTGACCGCCATTTACAAAATGGCCGCCAAAAGAGGGCTGAAAATTCAACATTGTCAGATTTCAATGAAATTTGGTTTCCAAATAGATATTGATGTCGCAACATCAAAACTGATGTTGAATTTTTTTCGTTGACTGTCATTTTCAAAATGGCCGCTAAATAGGCGGGAAAATTCAACATTGTCCAATTTCAATGAAATTAGGTTTCCAAGTAGATATTGATGTCGCTACTTCAAAACCGGTGTTGAAAATTGTTCGGTGACCGCCATTTTCAAAATGGCCACCAAAAAAGCGAGAAAATTCAACATTGTCCGATTTCAAATGAAATTTGGTTTCAAAATAGATATTGATGTTGTAACTTCAAAACTTGTGTTGAAATATGTTCATGTCATCCAATTCATAAAACATTGAATACTTGATTAACTGTCATTCAAGTGTCACATCAGCTGCTTGTCTTTCTGTTTGTCCACATGTAAAGCTTTGTTGATGGCCTTCCATACATAATTAGGGCCCCTCCACGAAAAGTGGCGGACGCCGTATAGTGATCAGTCTGTCCGTGCGTGCGTCCAAAACAAATCGTGTCCGGGCTATGACTTTTTTGTCTTTTGAGGTAGGCTCTTGATATATTGCATGTTGATAGATCAAATCAAGATGATGTTTCATGTACCATGTTAAGTGACCCTTGACCTTGAACTTTATCCTCAAAGTGAGATAAATATTGCTTTCATAATGACAAAGTTGTGTCCGGGCTGTAACTTTTTTGTCTCTTGAGGTAAGCTTTTGATATTTAGCATTTGGATAGATCACTTCAAGAAGATGTGTTATGTACCATGGATAGGTACTCTTGACCTTGAACGTTGTCCTCAATGTCAGATTATTGCTTTCTTAATGACAAAGTCATGTCCAGGCTGTCACTGTTTAGCTCACCTGGCCTAAAAGGCCATGTGAGCTTTTGCCATCACTATGCTTCCGTCGTCCGTCTGTCTGTCAACAATTTCAAAAATCTTCTCTGAAACTGCTAGACCAAATTAAACTAAACTTGGCCTGAATCATCATCAGGGTATGGCTTCTTTAACTGATGTTCAGTTTGTCCGTCTGTCAAACAACATGGCCACCATTACTAAAAATAGGGGTAAATTGCAATTTTTGGCCAATAACTCAAAAACCGTTACAGATATAAAAAATCTGGGGTAAAAATGATCAGAATGGTGAGATCTACCTGCCTCGTAATTTTGAAGAAAATCGGAATACCCGTCTCCGAGTTATAGCCTGTAAAATTTTCTGAATTTTTGCATTTTTAATTTTTTATTTCAAAAACTGTAGCAGATAGTGATCAAGTGTAAATTGCAAAAATGTTCAGCATATCAAGATCTACCCACCCTGGAATTTTGAAGAAAATCCAAAAATCCTTGTAGGAGTTATTGCCCTTTTTCACAGAATTTTCATATATTTCGTCTTTTATTTCCAAAATTATAGAAGATAAATGTGAAGTGTAAATTGATAAAATGTTTGTAATGATGTGGTGACTTCAAAACTGGTGTTGAAAATTGTTCGTTGACTGCCATTTTCAAAATGACCGCCAAAAAAGGCGGGAAAATTCAACATTGTCCGGTTTCAAATGAAATTTAGTATTCAGAATAGATATTGATGATGTAACTTCAAAACTGGTGTTGAAATTTATGTTCATACGTCATCCAAGAGTGCTGCCAGCGTACAACAGTTAAACATAGGACCCTTTGGGAAATGCATTCAAGGATCTTCTCTGAAACCACTGAGTCATTTGGAACCAAACCTAGTCACAATATTGGAACTGATTAGGGAGATTCGTTTAGACTTTCTTTGAGAATACTTAGCCAATAAAAAACAAATTTTAGTTATGATATTAGCTTGATTGGGCAACTGGAAACCAGGTGAGTGATAACAGGCTCCGGGGAGCCTCTGGTTTATATAACCTAAAAAAAATTTTGAGGTGGTATATTGGTATGATACTGTCGTCAGCGTCGTCAGCGGCGTCTGTAGACACTTCGTTTCTGTGCGATAACTTAAGTTCTGGTTGTCTTTTGAGGTAGGCTTTTGAAATTTGGCAAGTGGGTAGATCATTTCAAGATGACATGTCATGTGCCATAGTTAGTGATCCTTGAACTTTGTCCTCAAGGTCAGATTATTGCCTTCTTAATGACAAAATGTGTCAGGCTTTTACTTCTTCGTCTTTTGAGGTAGGCTTTAGCATTTGGCATGTGGATAGATCATTTCAATTGAGATGTCACTCTGTTTTTGAGAGTTCACACTGTTGGTGCTTTAGTTTTTTGTATTGTGTAGGTAATGTTCGTGTGTTTTGTGGGCATGTGGTGTCTGGTCTTCAGTCTTCTGGTGTTCTTGCTTTTGCCTTGTCTCTGGACTTTGATTAATCTTGTGCTTTGTTCCTTCGGTATTCTACTGCCGTTGTTTTCAAGATAATGTGTCTTGTACCATGGTTAGTGGCCTCTGACCTTGAAATTTGTCCTCGAGGTCAGATTATTGCTTTCTTAATGACAAAGTCGCATCCGAGCTATTACCTTTTAGCTCACCTGACCCGAAGGGTCAGTGTGAGCTATTGCCATCACTTGGCATCCATCGTCCATACGTCCGTTAACTTTTCACATTTTCATCTTCTCTGAAACAACTGAAGCAAATTCAACAAAACTTTTCAGGAATGATGTATGGAAGGTCCTTCACAAACATTCGTCATTTCGTTCCGATACGACAAAAAACATGGCCGCCAGCACGGAACATAGTTTAACATTGGACCCAATGAGAAAATCACTTTTCATCTTCTCCCCTTAAACCACTGAAGCAAATTCAACAAAACTTTACAGGAATGATGTATGGAAGGTCTTTTACAAAAATTCCTCATTTCGTGCCGATTCCATAAAAAACATGGCCACCAGGGCGGAACATAGTTTAACATTGGAACCTAAGGGAAAATCACATTTTCATCTTCTCTGAAACCACTGAAGCAAAACACTACCATGACTTATCTCACAAATATAGAAAAGTTGTGACAATAAGACATGATCATAGTGTCTGTAAACAACACTACCATGGTTTATCTCACAAATATATAGAACCTGTGACATGGAGACATGACCATAGTGTGTATAAACAACACACCACTGATTTTTCTCACAACTATAGAGAATCTCTTACATGCAGACATGACCATAGTCTCTATGAACAACACTTCCATGATTTATCTCACAACTATAGAGACCCTGTGACATGGAGCCATCACCATAGTGTGTATAAACAACACTACCATGATTTATCTCACAACTATGGAGACATGACTATAGTCAGCAACAGAATTAATTTTTATAAAGATAATTATGATGACTCACAACCTAAGCTGTCTGTTAATAGAATTAAGTCTAAATTGAGTGATCTTGGCAAAAAATATGTGTTTGTACCAGTTTACAAAGCTTCTAATAACGTTTCAATCATTTGAAAGAAATACTATATCGATGTCCAACAAAACGAAAACTTTCAAACGCACCAATTGTGATGAACAAACTCTCACCAAACAACATTACAAGGTTACAGAAATGCTCAAAGTTCCATTAAAAGATAACATTGCCTACAATGTACTGGATTCCTAAGCTTCACAAAAACCCGTACAAGCATCGTTTTATTTCGGCATCGAGTAATTGTTCTACCACTAACTTGTCCATCCATTTAACTAGTGCATTTTCTTGCATAAAGGTATTGTGAAAAAACTTATCAAAACTCTGGTGTCAATTACTTTTGGAGTGTAAAAAACTCTATTGAAGTTTTAGATAAATTGCAATCAATACAAAAACCAGTCTCATCTATCGACAGTTATGATTTTTCTACACTTTATACAACGCTTCCACATAATTTGATTAAATCTAAATTGTGACAATTGATTAAATGGTCTTTTAAATTTTCTGGACTGCAGTTTATTTGTTGTAACAAAAAGCAAGGATTCTTTTCTAATATTACTTTCAACAATCATTCCTCCTGGGCGTGTGGTGATACGATTAAAGCACTAAATCTTTTGCTTGACAACATTTTTGTTCGTTTTGGCAACATTGTTTATCAACAGGTCATTGGAATTCCCATGGGTACAAATTGTGCACCTCTCATTGCAGATCTTTTTTTTTCTGTTACGATTGTGACTTCATGAAAAAATTACAAAATGGGACCATACAAAACAGTGATCAACTTATTTCTATTTTCAATGATAACAGCAGGTATATTGACGATATCCTTACTATTGACAATCCCCAGTTTTTAGATTATGTCGACATCATTTACCCACAACAACTGAAACTTTATTAAACTAATAATGATTCTAAAAATTGCCCTTTTCTGGATCTAACTATCATCGTTGACTCTGGTAAAATAAAAACTTAAATTTACGATAAAAGGGATGATTTTGATTTCAGTATTACTAATTTCCCTTTTCTTGACGGCGACGTTCCTCTAGCCCCATCCTACGGAGTTTATATTTCTCAACTGGTACGATTCGCACGCATTTGTTCTACTCTTGACGACTTCAATGAACGTGACTTTACTATCACTTCAAAACTTTTGCAGCAAGGTTAAAGATTTCATAAATTGTTAAATACATTAAAAAAGGTTTATCGAAGATATGAACATATAATGTCACTCGCAAACAGCTTATTTCTAAGGGCATTTCCAATCCTCGATTTTACGGAAATGTTGTTAAAAATGCCAGAAACTGATTAAAAATCCAGAAAAACTGGGACGAAACTTACATTCTTAACGCAATAGGGGATATCGACAGGACATTCTGCACGTGTCCGTTAAATTAGCTTTGGGATCCAGTGACCTGAGGATATTACACACATGCTGGCCTCTCACTGATACTGCCGATGTCTACTGAAATACATGATGATTCTTTACCAAACCCATTGGGAGTTTTGAGTTTGATTTTTCTTCCGTAGTGCGACAGTGTTTTACCAGCAGACTAGGCTCCTTGAGCTAGCCGGCAGTTTAGCGGCGAGCACTCCTTGACCCATCTTTCAAAATTACGCTTTGTTCCCCCATTTTTCTTTTCTAGATTGTGGTCATGGAGTTAGTAGTCTACCTGTATGGGTTTCATTCTTTTGTTTATTATACTATAGGGAAACGGGACAGAGAAAGGGGAGGTTTGGGTACCCATAAACCGGTTTAACCCTACCGCTGGCTTTTGCTAGTGCCGGTACCAAGTCCGGCTGTCCCGAGTTCCTATCGTTGTTTACGTTTGTCTTTTGTATTTTTATTGTGGGTTTTTTTCTTGTGCAGTCCCTATTTTCTTTGTGGCATGTGACAATGTTTTTCGGCCATTGTAGGTGTTTCCTGTTATCTTTTTTATTCTAAAATGTGTATGATCAACACTACTCGCCGTCGTGCAAAGACAACATTGTATGCATTTGTCAGGTTTTCACGTCTGATATATCTACAATGTAGACATTTCACATCGACGAATCTAACACATTGTCAACGAAATTAAAATTATATCTACAAATTGTTCCTTCCATTCACTGCATGATACCAAGCAGTGATTGGTAGATCTAATTTTAATTAGATTGACACATTGTGTAAGCTTGGGGTGTTAATCTTGACTTTATAGCATTAAAAGTTTTGCCACTTCCTTAACCGCAACAGTATATACTAAAATACATGTTTTGTTGGGGTGTGCATTCAAATTTTTAAAGTAAAATTATTTTTTATTAATAAATACTCATTTTAATGAACGTTACCTTACTATCACAGGCAAACTTTTACAACAGGGTTAAAGATTTCATAAGTTGTTGAATACGTTTAAGAAGTTTTATAAAAGATATGAACATTTGATGTCTAAATATGGCGTTACTCGTAAACAACTTATTACTAAGGGCATTTCCAATCCTCGTTTACGGAAATATTGTTAAAAATGCCAGAAATTGATTAAAAGTCCAGAAGAGCTGCTGGGACGTAACTTACATTCTTTACGTAATATAGGGGATATCGACAAGATATTCTGCTTGCATTCGTTAAATTAGCTTTGAGACCTATAATGACCTGAGAATTTTGCACACATGCTTGCCTCTCACTGATACTGCCGATGTCTACTGAAATCTATGATGATTCTTGACCAAACCTTCGGGAATTTTTGCATTTGATTTTTCTTCCGTATTGCGACAGAGTTCTACAAGCAGACTAGGCTCCATGAGCTAGCCGGCAGTTTAGCGGCGAGCATCCCTTGACCCATCTTTCTGAAAAAAAATATGTTACTATCAACTATAACTTTACATCCATAGAAATTCCATCGAAATCTGATGAAAAATAAAGATTTGACATATTTAGAAAAATTGCAATTTTGGCCCCTTTGATAAATTATGTATTGTTTTTTTTCTTTCCTTTAAAGATTGAGGTCATGGAGTTAGTGGTCTATCTGTATTGGGTTTTATTCGTATGTTTATTATACTATTAGGGAAACGGTACAGATAAAGGGGAGGTTTAGGTACCAATAAACCGGTTTGACCCTACAGCTGGCTTTTGCTAGTGCCGGTACCAAGTCCGGCTTTCCCGAGTTCCTATCGTTGTCTACCTTTGTCTTTTGCCTTATTCGTGTTCTTCATGTGCAGTTCCATAGCAGATTGTGGCATATAATTATAATTTTCAGCCATTTAGGTGTTTCCTGTTATCCATTTTTTACATTTACCACTATAAATTCTAAGACAACTTTCCCAAGCGACATCTGAGCAGCAAGAGATTCTTTCATGGACCTATATAAGGAACAGATTCCCACAATATTACCCATTTAATTTCAAAAACTAGCAAGACAGGGTATGAAGGGAGGAAACCGAAATGGGTAGGATAGGACCTATAATCTATAGTGGTAAGTAGTTATTAGTAAAAAATAACTTTTTTTTTAAATTTAAAATTTTATAGCATAAATACTATACCACTATGAATTCTGAGTATACAGAATCTAACAGCGGAATCCCCTTGAGAAGTACAGACTTGGGGGAAGATTGATCCTTTGTGCATCTATTATAGGTCACAATAAAAAACAACTCAACACGAGAGGTCATAGATCGCAGGTAGTGGTGAATTCTTTTACCTTTGACAGAGGGAAACAGTTTTTTCTTCTGGTGGAAAAATGAGACCCAGGTCTGTCCTGTAAGGTTCCCCTAGAAACAGGAAGTTCTGAGGAGGAGTCAACTCTGACTTCTTCCAAGACACCAAAAACCCAGACTGAGAAAAAGTTGAATTACCTCTCTTGTTTGTAAAGCAACTGCTTCTTGATTGGAATCCCTGATTAGAAAAAAAAACGCCAAAATAAGAATGGATCTGAATTGACCCTTTTCATAGATGAGCTGTAACTTTTGAAGGTCAGAGGAGGTACTGAAAGTCCAAAAGAGAACGCTTGAAATTGATATACACTGTTGTCCCAAGCAAAACGAAGACAATTTCTGAAAGGAGGAGCAATAAGGATATGAAGATAAGCATCTGTGAGGTCGAGACTGGTTGTCCACACACCAGGGAGAATATTTGCTCTGACTTGTGTGATGTTGACTTGAGAGACTGAAGATGAACCTCACCCGAATTACTGACAAACACATAAGTCTGTGGGGATTTTTTCCCACTGACTCAAGACTTGAGTGAGTCTCCCTCCTGCTGGGATAGAGGGGAACGGAAAACTAAACTGTTCCTTCCTCTGAGGTGTCAGTTATAAATAACTAAATACCGAAGTTACTGTGAATTTACTTTCTGCATATGCGCATTTCGACAACTTATGTCTCATCAGTGCAGATAAAATCTAAACGTTTGGAAGACCATAAACTCAAAGATGTTTAAAAACTGATAGAGAACAAATAACCATTATGATCTAAATGTAAAGCCAAAATCAGCTAAACGAGGAGGCAACTTCCTATTTAAAATACCTTGCCTTCTTAGCCCATTTTTCTTGGAAGAAAAATTGGGCTTAGAGGTAGAGACAGTAGAGGTAGTTGGGGCATAAACAGAATGGGCAGGAGGATTACAAACAACTGGTCGTTTGTCATTGGTTTACCGTACATTAACCTTGACAAGTTGTGGCAATTTCATGATTTCCTCCTGAATTTGCTGAACAGACATTTTGAAAGTCTCATCCGACAGTGGAACAGCAAGTAAAGAATCCTTTACAGATTCACCAACAGTGGATTTCTCTAAACATGGCACTTCTTTTAGAAACAATGAAATAAGTTAGAGTACCCAACATAAAAAAGTTGCGAAATGCCAATAGCCTGATCAACTTGCAAAAGTAAAGCTTTAAGTTCCTCCAAATCGTCCCTTTTTCTCAAAGAAAAGAACCAGCTGCACCCAAATATTGTTCTGCAGTGCCTATGACGTGTGAAGTAATCCTAAGCAGATTCTCGGACTTAAACCAGAGAGATTGGGTAACTCTTAAGACAATCTATAGATTTGAACCAAAATGGGAAGCCATAGCTTTGTCACAAGTTGGAAACGAATTTCCAACAGAGGAGTTAAGTATCTTTCAAAATCTTTACTCCTAAATCGACCTGGAAAAGACTTTGGACCAAAACCAGAAACTTTGCCAGTTGTATTGCTTGAAGAATCTGAAGATGAAACAAACCTTTTCTGAATGACCTCAAGAGCTGAAGTCACATGTTTTGATTCAGGAACAGACTTTAAAGTAGGGGAAGCTTCCTGAGATAATCCACATGATGTTTCAAAAGTGAACGAGATCTTTTGCTAGGGGAAGCAAAAGAAACATGTGCATTTTCTCTGAGAAGAAAATAAACTCCAGCTGATCTCTAGAAACCAGAACCTCCTCAGACACTGACATGAAATATGTAACCCTGTTGTAAAAGTTTTGTTGTGATAGTGATGTTACGTTTATTAAAATCGTCAATAGTAGAACAAACGCACATGCGAATCGTACCAATTGTGAAATATATATCCCGTAGGAGCTGACGGAATGTCAAATTCAATAAAGGGGAAATGAGTAATATTGAAATCAAAATTATCACTTCTATCATATATTTTAGTTGTATTTTTACAAGACCCAATAATGGTAGCTAGATTCAGAAAAGAGCAGTATTTTGATTAATTGTTAGATTTATTTGTTTCAGTTCTTGTGGGTAAATAATGTCTACATAGTCTTAAAACTGGGGATTGTCAATAGTGAAGATATCGTCAATATACCTGTTATTTTTGAAAATAGAAATAAGTTTTTCACTGTTCTATATGGTTCCGTTTTGAAGTTTTTTTTCGTGAAGTCTCATTCGTAACAGAACAGGAAAAAATCTGCAACGAAAGGTGCACAATTTTTATCAATGGGAATACCAATGACCTGTTGATAAATAGCGTTGCCATGACGGAGAAAAATGTTGTCAAGCAAAAGATTGAGTGCATTGATCATATCATCACGTGTCTAGAAACAATGATTATAGTAACTAACATTAGAGAGGAATCCTAGCTTTTTGTTAGAACAAATAAATTGCATACTATAAAATTTAAGAGACAATTTAATAAGTTGTCCCAATTAGGATTTAATCAAATTATGTGGAATGGTTGTATAAAGTGTAGAAAAACCATAACTGATGATGGACGAGACTGGTCTTTGAATTGACAGTATTCTATCTTAAACTCCAATAGAAAAATTAATTTACACCAGAGCTTTGATAAGTTTTTTTCACAATATTAATAACCAACTCTTTCATATAAGTAACTGCACTAGTTAAATGGGTGGATACATTTATAGTAGAACAATTACTAGATGCCGAAATAAAAATATGTTTGTAGGGATCTTCGTGAAGCTTTGGCAACAAGTACGACAGGCGAGGTGTTATCTATGGAAGCCGGATGCGGCCATTTTCGCGTTTTCGCGTTTTCGTGTTTTCGTGCTATCATTCAACAACGCGAAAAGGCGAAATTGCGAGATCAAGAAAGCGAAAACGCGAAAACACGAAAAGTCGAAAACGCGAAAAGGCGAAAACGCGAGAACGAAAACGCGAAAACGCGAAATCCCGGACATGAAAACATGAAGACGAAAACGCGAAAACACGAAATTAAATAGATCTCGCCTTTTCGCTTTTTCGTGCTAGACATCTCGCGTTTTCGCTATTTCGACTTTTCGCGTTTTCGTGTTTTCGCGTTTTCGCCTTTTCGCCTTTTCGTGTTTTCGCGTTTTCGCCTTTTCGCATTTTCGCGTTTTTGGTTTTCGCGTTTTTGCATTTTCGTGTTTTCGCGTTTTCGCCTTTTCGTCTCGGAAGTTTACATCTAACGCATGCGTCATTAATATACAAAAATGTGGTCGTCTCAAAATATTATATTGATAGCTTTAGCAGAAAAACTATGTGATTTTTTTGTATATTTATAATTTAACCACATCATGGGCCAGAGCATTTTCACTACTTAGATCGTGATTGGTTTAAACATATCTATTCAATAAAGATGGGGGTGTAGGAGAGGGTCTTATACCACATTCTCGTGAAAATAAATGTAGAATCCCGAATTCCGGGTAAAATAATTTGTCAATCCCGTTTTCACTCTAAAAAATCATGTAACTGGAAAATTTATCCTAAGGGACCGACCATTTAACTTGAAAAGGGTGGGCTTTCTGCCCCCAAAAAATAATGTTAAATTTGAAAAGAAATATTTTGTTGATATACGTGAAAAAAACTAAATTAATTGTAAAAAAAACCATAACCCCCCCCCCCTTTTCATGTTAAGACCTAATAATTTATACGGTTTTCAGTGCTATCAGTTTTGACTGTAACTTACTTCTTTGTTTGAATAACGAATGCAGTGTCCGTCTTTCTTTCAACGGTACTCATACGGTCTAAATATACGCGCGCAGCTCGTAAAAGACCGTACAAGTATATTCATACGGTCCGACCGTATGCGTATGGTCCGACCATACACATACGCATTGGCGGGACCAAAAGGGGGGAGTCCGTTGGTTGGAACCCCACTTTTTTGGACAATCATGTTGTTTTTAATGAATATCCTGATATTTTACTAGTTTAGTTTAATACAATTTTATTGCAAACATACTAAAGGATTGGACTAAACGTTATCACAACTTAATTATTGCCCTCTCCTGATGATAAGGAACTTATATAAACTAATAAATGACGACAAAAACAGACATAAGTAAATTGAAGAAAAGGAAAAAATATAATTTTTGCAGTTTGGTCATACTTCAAAATAACTAACCTTAATTACTAACCTTACTTAAAATCTTTTTGTGTTTCTTATAAATGTACGAACGTGTTCAAATATTTTAGAATTCATTTCAAAACTATATGTATCATTTCCAAACAGAAGTGTCTGAATATCAATATTAACATTTGGAAGACTATTATATAAGATTAGTCTTTCGTCTTGGTACAACGGACATTCAAACAGATAATGAATAACATCTTCATAAGCAGATCCGCAATGACATTTTGGGTCATTTACATTATTTATTTTTAAAAGATCTGCATTAAGAGTCTCAACCTAGTATATTGCACGTTTAATTTCCTGTTTCCCTCATTATAGTATTCTGGGGGTTTGTAGGTGATAGGTTTGGCCATATTTTTAAAGGACAATATAGTAGTTGCATTTTTTAACGAATTATCTAAATTATTCCATAAACCGCAAGTAGAAGGTATAAAAGATTTTACTAAGAAATACTCCCAAAAATTTTGGACCGTACATTGTACGCGTACGGTCCAAAATACGCGTGTGGTCTTGAACATATACACGGTATACATTAACCTAAAGACGAGCCCTTATGGATGCAATAAGGTCAAATGTTAAACTTTGTTCCGCGCTTGATGCTTTTTTGTAGTGGACCTTCCGTACGCCATTCTTGTACAGTCGAGATAAATTTGATTCAAAAGTGTCAGAACAGATGATGAAAATATTTATTTCAACAATGTCCAATGTTAAACTAGTGTATTTTCCACGCTTACCGTCATGTTTTTTCCGAACAATTTGTGTGAAGGATCTTACATACATCGTTCCTGTAAAGTTTGGTTAAATTAGTTTCACAGTTTTCACGAGAAGATGAAAATGTAAAAAGCTAACAGACAACTGAACTTTTTGTTTTCTAATAGATATGGCTGAATCTCTATATTGAAGAAAAGGTGTTACTTTTTCAGAAGTTATCCACTTACTTGAGATAAATTTAATAGTCACATGATTTTTTAGAGTGAAAACGGGATTGACAAATTATTTTTCCCGGAATTCGGGATTCTACATTTATTTTCAGGAGACCTCTCCTACCCCCCCCCCCTTTATTGAATAGATATGTTTAAACCAATCACGATCTAAGTAGTGAAATTGCTCTGGCCCATGATATGGTTAAATTATAAATATACAAAAAATCACATAGTTTTTCTGCTAAAGCTACCAATATAATATTTTGAGACGACCACATTTTTGTATATTAATGACGCATGCGTTGGAAGTAAACTTCCGAGACGAAAAGGCGAAAACGCGAAAACACGAAAAAGCGAAAACGCGAAAAGGCGAAAACACGAAAACGCGAAAAGGCGAAAACACGAAAACACGAAAACGCGAAAACACGAAAACGCGAAAACACGAAAAGGCGAAAACGCGAAAATGCGAAAACACGAAAACGCGAAAAGTTGAAAAGGCGAAAACGCGAGATTTTACCCACGAAAACGCCAAAAAGCGAAAAGGCGAGATCTATTTAATTTCGTGTTTTCTCGTTTTCGTCTTCATGTTTTCGCGTTTTCGTGTCCGGGATTTCGCGTTTGCGTTCTCGCGTTTTCGCCTTTTCGCGTTTTCGACTTTTCGTGTTTTCGCGTTTTCGCTTTCTTGATCTCGCGTTTTCGCCTTTTCGCGTTGTTGAATGATAGCACGAAAACACGAAAATGCGAAAATGCGAAAATGGCCGCATCCGGCTTCCATAGTTATCTTTGATGGAACTAGGGAAATTTCTTTATCCTTATAATGTTGTTAGGTTAACGTTTTTCTTCCCAAATGATACGTATATATGAAAGTGTTTGACTTGTCCAGAGCGTTTTGTTGGACATCGATATAGTATTTCTTTCAGACGATAGCCATGTTGTTGGAAGCATTGTAAACAAGTACAACATATATTTATAAAGACCTCTTAATTTTGACTTAATTCTATTGGCGGACAACTTATGAGATGACTCAACACAATTGTCTTTACAAAAATCGATTCTGTTTGTGCATGGCTATGGTAAAAAAATTATCTTTGACAAAATTTACAGCATGTTTGTCTGCACTTTCTCGTCTGCACCATTTATTACATTAACTGGTTACTGCTTCTTTAGTTATATCAAAACATTCTTGCTTGTCAGTTTATTTTTGAAGTTGGGCGATATTTAGGCCTTTTTCTTAAGAATTGGCGAAGTTCTTTTTAGCTTCCCCGTAAATATATGTCCGTAAGGGCTATTGCGACGTGGAACAGTCTCAGCTGCTACGATAGTTTTTCTCGAAATCATCTATAAGAAAAGGAAATGACAGGCATGTCCTAGTTGTCAAGTTAGACAGGTACAAGTTCTCTGTATCCCGAAAAATGCCTACAATATCAATAACGTCAATTGCTTTATTAATATATATATCTAGATTTTCAAAAATTGTTTACGTGGCTGCCTTCTAAGGCAGTACTAAAAGATATCCTTTCTAGTAGATATCAGTCCATTCTGGGAAAAAAATGAAGTTTCGGTCAAGTTTCTTTTTGAATTACTACTTGGATGAACACTTTTTCATTGTCTACAACCTTACAATAGCAATTACTGTACAATACCCCAATGAAAGGGGTTTTGAGCGACATAAAACTATTTTAACTTACTATTGCTTTTAAATGCTTGTACAAAGTCCGGACCATTGCGGTTAAATGCTTGTACAAAGTCCGGACCATTGCTTTTAAATGCTTGTACAAAGTCCGGACCATTGCGGTTAAATGCTTGTACAAAGTCTGGACCATTGCGGTTAAATGCTTGTACAAAGTCCGGATCATTGCTTTTAAATGCTTGTACAAATTCCGGACCATTGTGGTTAAATGCTTGTACAAAGTCCAGACCATTGCGGTTAAATGCTTGTACAAAGTCCGGACCATTGCGGTTAAATGCTTGTACAAAGTCTGGACCATTGCGGTTAAAGATTTTGCACCTGCTTTGTCTTTTTATAGGGTCTGTAAGTCTCGTCATGTGACTAACGAGAATCCACGATAAACATGCAATTTGAAAACGTTTCCCGCCAAAACATGACGTAAGAGGATTGTGACGTTCAAGTTTTTATTTGAAACGTCATACATCTTGGTTTAAAATGTAACTTCCGGGTAAAAATTTTGATCCCGGATGTTCCAAAATTGTACGAGACTTACAGGTCCTTTACGAAAAAAAAAAATAGGCCGTATAATGATCTTTGTGCGGTTATGCAGATGTAAACTTGGATTCTATTGGTTGATCAACTACCTGCTAAATAACCATGTCCGCCATACACAACAAGAAAATCGATAATTATGATAATATAGTGTTTCACCTAGACCAAAGTCATTCAAAAGCGTACATATATGAATTGTACACAAAGACAACATTCCCAAACATGCAGTAAGCATGGATAAATAAACATATCGAAATTGAACATAGTTTACTTCCACGTAATGTAACAGTAATTTCAGCCCGATATTTACATTCAAAAATTAAAATATGAAATACATCTATACTTGGAATAACATATAAATTATATGAAATATTTCATCTCCATTCATTTTCAAAGGTTTTTGCTCAATGTATTACGAAAACGTCATTTACTGGCATGTGTTTACTGGTTCGATCTTTATCACATGAAAAATCAATACATCATTCGGCTGTGTATTGTCCAGAGTACGCGGTCGGTCGACATAGCGTGTATGTGTAATCGTGTAGTTGAATGTAGGTCATTTTGTAATTATCGTTTTCTTAGTTAAACTGCATAACCGCATAAAAATGTTATCATGCATTGAACCAACTAATATGATTATTTAGATAGTGTCGAAAATGGTTGAATGGCGCGACCTGAAGGTCGCTTGCCGTTCAACGATTTTCGACACTATCTAAATAATCATATTAGTTGGTTCAATGCATGATAACTTATAATAATGATATGGTATCGGCGTCCCTTGTATGTGGACACTTTTTTGTCAATATCTGTAAGAGCTCAATTTGACCAACCCTTTATTGCCTTTTTCGACTCCAGACAAATCAATTCATAAATTTTGTTATTACCCTTAAACTAAAGAGCAAATGATATATGACGTTTAACATCTGTAAATTACAAAACCTATTTATAAACAAAACAAATAACAAAACATAATTTATTAAAGGGTATAAACTATATATACAAAGATAATGTGTTGGTAGGATGAGCTAGAATATACAAATGTATAAATTCAAATGTCATATACATTTCATTTATTGCAGAATTATGATTCCCATTAACAAATAAAACTAAACAAGCAAGTTAACAAAATTGAAGAAAAAAGATAGTTCATAGCGTGTACGGTTTCTAATTACAACACGATGAATCAAACAGCCTTTGTGAATTGCTTATTCTGGAAACTTTGATAAGTACTCCTCTTTCAACAAAGCACAGAATTTGATGTATCATAATATTATATTTGAAATTCTTGGAGTTCGGCAAGAGTGAATTTTGAATAAAAAGTATGTCTAAATAGGACAGGTTTATGAGAAGGCCCTTACTACAGGAGGGAGCTTTTGTGTTCTTCTTAATTTGGTAGGTAATTTATAAAGTATATGAATATGAAGAATAAGTTTGCTCAGAGAAATATAATTGCATTATATTTCAAAGTACAAAGAGACAAAACTGGCTAATGATTGCTAATTCAAAAGATGATAAGGGACGTCAACTGTAAAAAAATGATTATGTAAAGTCGTTCCCTGAAGTATTTAAACTTGTGTATTGTCAAAACGGTTCAGACACTGAAGTATATAATCAAACTATTAGCCTTTTCTTTTTGGTATTGTTCCTCCTTCTTAGAGAGTACAACAAATAGGAAGAAACTTGTGCTAAAAGAAAAACACCAGAAAACAACCATGTTCAAAGAAAAACAAACTACGACATTCAAATGTACAAAATTTGAAGAAAGGGGTCGGTTCGTGAATGATACGGATTCCTGAATGCATAGCCAATGGCGAAGCATTAAAAGGGTCAACTATAAAAATAAATACGGGAATATGTTATTTAAAGTTATATGCTAGGATGCTTTGAATAAAAGAGTCGGTTCATGGATTATATAAATCCTAAAAAAAAATAAAGAAAATAGTGGTTTCTGTTATTCAGAAATTTGATGACGTGCCTCTTTTTTAAACGGGGTGTATGATGCTCTATATGGAATTCTTAGAATCTAATTAAAAATAAACATATCATACGGTGCAGCCAGAATGGAATTTGTTATTCAAATATAAGTATGAGGGATGATTGAGAAATAAATAGTGGAAAGTATTTGAGACTATGAAATCGCCCCATATGCTATAGAGAACAACTTATACAGTCATAATTCGTAAGAAATATTACCAAAATAAAGTAATATCAATGATCTGGTCTAGAAAAAAATTCAATAATCGCCCAAGGATATACGTGCCACAAAAAAGGAAACTGTGAATTTTATAAACAATCGATCACACTAATTATCTATAGTGTCATTAATATTGATAACATTATATAAATAGTATAATATCAATGATTTATGGTATTTTTCTATCAGGTAAGATATGTGTTGTCTTATACCCAAGTCAATATTTTGGCGAAATATTCCAAATATTTACAACGAATTTTATTTATGCATGTCATTCTGACATTTGCGAGAGAGTCGGTAATACGATTAGTGGGATACAACTGAATAGCAGTAAATTTTTTTTTTTATAAATTCATTAAAAATATACCAGGTACGTGTAATTATCGGTTTTTTGGATGCAAAGTTAAAGAAAAATCGATTATCCAAAAATATACATTTTGGATGGATTTCTTAACCCAAATTGTCCTCTTTCATTGCCAGCTCTGCGGATGTGCGTCTTTGAGCGAGCATTTTGCATTTAAACTAGGGTAAGCAATTCCATTACCACCCAAAAGTCAATTCTAAGGAAATTCAATAAGTATATCCGATCCGGCTTGAATAAACCAAGAAGCTTCTTCATGATCAAAAAAGAATTTCTTTCCTTGCACTGACGATGGAAAATTCTTGTTAAAATTGAAATATGTTGTGTCATTTACAACAACGTTGCTAAGAGCTTTCAAGTTGTCATTTGCAAATTTTGAAAAATAACAGGAATAATAAGGTAAATTTCCAGCTAAATTTAGCTCATATAAAACAAACTTCGTGTTATCAGCAACTACTGAAAATCTGAATAACACACTGCTCCTGTCTGTGTATTCTAGCTGTATAGTGTTCGTTTCCACATTTATTCGAGCACTACTTATTGAGACCAAGGGCGGCGTTTTCATTGAACCAGAATTTGGACTTATATACACTCCGGATGGTTCGCTCACTGCTTCTGGATATTCCTCCATTAATGGACGTAATTCTGCTAACGTGTAAAGCATCAGTCTCCCGTCCGAATGAAGCGTTATTACTTTATAGTATGGCGCTCGCCTGCCTTTTCTTGCCATAATTGTAATTTGATCAACGAGCATTTGCTTATCTGGAGCATGGAATGAACTGAGTGACATCTTTGTATCAGAATATGAAGAATGCTGTATGCCGTACACTTCAAGATGACTGTCATGAAACAGATCAAGCGTGGAAATAATTGGGTCGTCCGACTGTAAGTCAAACTGTAGAAAATCTATTTTTACTGGAATAGTAGAGCCAGAAAACATAATTCTGATTGAATTGGGCGCAATGTGAGAAAATGCATCTCTTGCAATTCTCACAGTGTGTACTTTTCTAGATGGGTTATACATTTTATGTTCTATGTTTGACCACCTCTTATTTTCATGTTCGAAGTATTGAAAACTTACAAGCAACATTTGTGGGTCGACAAGTCCAAGAACAAAAGTCCCAGAGACTGCTTCCCTTTCAAACTGAATCGGAGTAGAGAATTTTATATAAATTACAGATGATGATGGGTTTATGATTGTACCAGGCATCAAGAAAGGTTCATTTTCTAACACATCAGCATTAAATTCTAAATTACCAGTTCGAATTCCTCCTAAATCTGAGTTTGACGAATCCATCTCGCCAATCTTCCACAATGTTATATTTTTGACAAAACATTTATCCATGACCTCAAATCTATCTTCCCACTGCTGACCTAGTCCTGTGTTATTAAGATATTCTGACTGTGCAGATATTTGCATACCCACAAAATAACTAGTTTTCATGCACATAAAAACATTGTATTTATCTATACATTCGTATGAATCAACATTTTTCAATAGACTGACCGACTCTGTGCGCAACTTATCAATTTTTGGAAGAGGTAACTGCGAGAAGGTAACATGTTCACTCAATGCTTTTGTACAGAAAAAAGTTTCATAGCTTGGCTGATTTTCTAGTTGTAATTCTAAACTGTCTAATTCAGTGCCATAATTGTCAGACAAGTAAACAAGAATTTTCAAATTATGATATCCAGGTGTCAATAAAATGGAATTGGTTATCAGTCCGGTGTCAGAAAATACATTCCACATGTGTCCCCAGTTAGTGCGGTAAATAGTTTCAAATTCTCCTATTGTTTGGTTGTCCATAAAAAACTTAATGTGGTCCGATAACCCATCATTTGAATATCTTATATTAGTCACAGATACTACCGTCAAAGCAGACAGGCAAAACGCCAAATCTATGTATTCCTCTTCATAAAGGAGTAACGTTCTTTTTTCTGATCCTTGCCCTCTCCACATTACACGATCTTTATGTTGCGAAACATCTACTGAATCCTCTAACTCAATTGTCACTTTATTTCCATTTTGTCGAACAGTACCAGCGGCATATATAAAGGTAAATAATATCAGAAACATATTTGCTGTGTTTTTGTGTATTGATAGCAAGATATGAAATGGTTATGTTTTATTAGCTGTCACGCCTCTTATCAAAAAAAACATATGCATAGAATATGTAACAGGAGAATAAATATCAACCCCAAAAATTACAATATTTATTGACAAAACAATAATTTACGTGAATGTATTGTACTTATGTAGATCACTTCAGGGCGGTAGAATTTATATCTGACATTATATATAACTGATATGCATTGTCGCACCATACACACGTATATTTTAACCCAAACTATATATACAAGCAATTTCAAGTGATTTTGAAAAAATATCTCAGAATGCAGACTAAGCATATACAAATTTAAAATGAAATATAACAATGAATTGACTGTGAAAAATAGGACGACCTTGACTTACTCCTACTAAATTCACTGGACTCATAAAGTTCGACAAAGATACAGACTATCGAAACAAAATCTCAATTTTAACAGGTTAAAACAAAACAAATAAGTAATACTCTTTTTTATTCCTCATCTTGTACGCTCAACAATAAGGAAATTACTTAAACATCTTTAATAACATAATATAATTTTTCAGCTTAAGATTCCTCCGGTACATCAAATAACATTAAGTATTCGACGACAACACTTATTAGTAGTGGACATAAATCACTGATGATTCGACGAGTACTTTCGAAACAACAAATACCGGAATTGCAGTAACTTTATTTCGATAACTTATGTCTCTCCACTGCAGATATAAAATCAAAACTTTTTAATGACCAGAAATAAAAAAAAAGTTAAGAGCTAGAACAGTGGAACTACCTACAAGGCGTTATTAAAACAACGATTTTTTAAATATTAAAAATTGCATAATTTTATGCAGAAGAAAAGGCTTATTTGGACATATTAAACAGGAGACCAATTGATAAACAGAAAAAAGAATACGAAAGCCAAAATTTTGGATGTTTATCTCTGAAATTGGAACACTTCAAATTAAATGGATTTTCTTTCATTGCTTTTACATGAATATAGAAATTATTTGGAAATTTTCCGGCTTTGACTTTACTCCGAAGTTGACATGTTCAACAAGGCAAGTGTCTTATAAGAAGCAGGAAATGCTTACTCTACCGGTGCACTTGATCTCACTCATGGTTTTTCATTGGGTCTGTGTTGTTCATGTGTATATGTGTGTGTCCTCATTTTTCTTTTCTGTGCCGTGCTCATGTTGTGTCTTTATTTCTTTGTTTTTCCGATGTTGCCATTGTCCTTGGATTTTTCGTTTTAGACTGACGGTTCGGTTCTCACTTATTTTACATGGATTGATGCCATTTGACCGACTAAGATTAAGAAGAATGCAAAAATTAAGACAAAAATGAATAATACATTTAAAAACAATTTGCTCCTTTATACAAATACACCAGTAATTTGGAGCATCAATACTAGTATATTGCAGCTTTAAACCTAACCGAAAAAAAAAGATTTAATTTAATAATGAGTCAATATACACCTACACTTAGCATGGTTGTGTTTGATTAGTAAGCCGCACCCTATGTACATATAATGCTTTTTGAGACTACAAAATTTTCAAAAGTTGTGGTATAAAGAAACCTACGTATTTATGTTTTTTCTAGTTGTGTTTGCTGAATTTGATACAATTTGATCCATAAGACAACTTCATTTCTTTGATGAAATTTGACTTTATTGACTAAGTTCATGAAATAATCATAATAAAAAAAAAACAAAGAGAAAGAAAAAGATACAGTACATATTACAAAAACAAGACAGTGACTAAATCAATGCTTGTTTAAAATTAGTGAATTCTTGAATGATACGGTGTTAAGGTGTAAAATGTGCAAAACCCAAGCTACATTTCACGTTGTTCAGTTGTAAATCTCTTTTTAAGTCGTTAATATCCGAATGCAAAGGTGAATTGATATTGATGTACCCAGTAATGTCGCTGAATAACAATTTTCAATAAGTTTGTATATACTAGGTAAGTGCATTGAATAGTGCAGATAAACCTGAAAAAAGTGAAATTTAAACCCAGAACAATTGGTTAGAATTGAGTCATTACTTAAAAATAGAGAGTTAAAAAAGAGAACAGGAAATATCTACAAGGAATGAAAATTTCAGTTACAAACCAAAATTCATCAAGAAATCCACAACAAAATACACAAACTAAAAGACAAAATACAAACGTAAACGGCGATTGTTTGTAAGGTAAATCGGTAAAACCCTTTCTCCATCCAAGTTTTCCTTTAGTATAACAAAGTGACGACTAAAACATCCTTATTGCGAGAAGACTATTCTGAACAAGAAAAGAATGAGAAAAAGCGTAATTTGGAAAGATAGTTTTACATATCGCAGTGATATGTCGAATCTTATCGACGGCCATAATTCTTGGAGCAAATATTACAACAGCATGGTTGACTGTGTTGCAGTTGTAATAATCTGCAAATGTTAGCGATAGATTTTAATCATATTTACGTAAATTGTATAGACTACACATTTTCGTAAAATGTAGTTTGCCAGGAAATATGTAATACTTTCAGAATCCTTAATAACAAGAAGAAACGTGTTTTATTTTGAAACATTAAGTTTTATGAAATGTCTATACATAATGCTTAGAACATACATTACATACTGCATATTTATGGCCAGAGAGCATTGTTTTGGAAAGATTAAATACTGAAAATTAAAATTCGTTAAACGTCACAATTTTATATCTGTAGATAATTGATGTATTCTAACTCTGTTATCAATCTTCATTGTGACCGATTTTATTGTTTTTTTCTAAATATGATGACTTCATACTCATCGAATCAAACAGTTTGACAGATGAATACACAAAATCTTAATTTAAGTTACATGAAATTTTTTTTGTGGAAATTTGAAATGTTGTAGGTCTTGTCAGCGTACAAATGCCGTCAGAAGTCAATATGGGATACAAATTATATTGATTGGTAATCTACTGATAAGGCAGTTTATTAAACGGCAACTATTCGTGTTGTAATTTGCTCAATTGTACATGTACAATAGTATATAAAAGTTGTATAAGTTTAGTTGTAGATTATTTGTAAATAATAAAATAAAATACTGGACAAATTATATAAACACATGATCGTTCCAAACATTTCTTTGACTCACCTATTAAAAAACTAATAAAAATTGTATCACATTTTTACAAAATTGAGTTCACTGTTGTTCATGGATAGTAAACTACTGTCCTTTCTGATGTACATTTTAGATAGGGGGTTTAAAAGATGTGTGCTCCAATATACAGTCACAGCTTTTAGATTTTAATATTGGTCTAGGTAAGCACCAAGATGACCTGTGTGACATGTGGCACTATACTCCCCCCAACAGTTTTGGATTTTAAGGATATAATTTTATTGTAAAATTGTTGCATATAGTTTGTTTGGTGTTTGACCTATGTGGCATGCAAATTGCCCATTCATTTTTATGAGGTTTTCCATCGAGATATTTCATATGGCTGTCGAAATTGAAATTATCCCGAATATTAATCCGTCATCTGGTTATGATCGTGCGTCAAAAATGCACATCTACTTCAAAAATTCTTTTTACACGTATTTATGCCTCGATAGAAAACACAATATCACTAATGAAAAAATCTCAGGAATATATTCTTGCACAAGAATATAAATATGATGTACGCTGAATACAACTTACGCATTTTAATAGACATTTGATCAACCCAGTCCTGCTCCTCTAGAAATTTTGATTTTATATTTGAGGCGGAGAGACATAAATTATCGAAATATAAGGCCATATATTTCGATATTTTTTGGTAATGAGTACTTCTTTTTTACTCCTTTTTGAATTACGGCTTTATTTGATTTTAATAATACTATTGAGAGGTTACTCCCTGAAACGCTTGTATATAAGGTAAATTTCTACCAAAATATATAGATCATCAACCTGAAATTATTTGTTATAACTTTGTCTTGAATCATTGTTTCAAATAAAAGTAATCAGCATCTGTGAATTTGGTCTAATCAGCTCTGACGATAAACCAGTACAACACTGATTGTACATTAAAATAAAGTAAGACAATTGCAAAGTCCTTGAAGAGCAAATTTCCAACCGATTGTATTAATTATAACTAATTGCCTAGGACGGCACCTGGACATTTACAAATAAACTTTTACTGGAAATTCCATAAAAACAGGTCAGAGGGTCAGAATTCGATTCTTCGTACGTAGGCAATAGGTTGGTATATGAAGGTACAACAGTACGAGGGGTCTAATTCATTGGTAACTCTGATCTGTAAAGTTGTTATATTTATTACAGCTTGTTAACAACAATGTAAAGAGCAAAATACATCAGCAGCCAATAACATCCTGTGCCGATGTAAGTTGTGAATGATCACCTATACAAGAAGCACTTTCTGACCAACAATCGTTTTTGATTTTTAGCTATGTAGAACTGAGCTCAATGACCGTCAAAGTCCTACGTAACAGATGGTGGAGAACCCGGACAACCTATAATAAAGCAAATCAATAAAAAATAACTTAAAAAGTTGGACGCGATGGCATGGTCACAGGAATTGCATAATAATAACTTCGGTAAAGTAATAAAAAAAATAGCATATTAAAAGATGGGATGATTAAAGTTAAAATCAAGCTGGCTTAAAAAATAATCAGCAATGAACAAACAAAAACATTAGAAAATATACATTTTTTTCTCCTTTTAGTATATTCTGTCTTGGTTTTTTATCACCTGTAGATCGATGTTAAATCTAGAAGTATCTTCAAAACAAGTTAATGAGGAACGTTTAATAGTTAAGGTTTATAAAAGTATTATTGAACCAGGTTGAATGCTCGATATATATTATTATATACTTTACTAAATAAGAGAAGATTTGATTGGATAAAAGCATTCATGTGACTTAAAAATGATTCAGATGTTTTGGCAAACAACCTCATTATGATATCACAACGGGAGCAACCCTATTGTTTCCCGCTGGACAACCCAAATATGACGTGACGTTCCTAAGAAGAATTAGCAGAATATATCAGGCTCCTTTGCAAGATGCAAACCATAATACGAGCTATTAATATGAAATTAATGAAACCGTTTAAAATATAATAAAACAATTATGGCCCTCTCATGGCATGAAACATCCTTGGAGAGGTTGTTCCCCTTGAGCAGAGCCCTCGGGAAACAACCCTCCTTGGGTCGGTTGACAAATCTAATTGTTTCCTTTAACAGCGGGCCATAATTGTATATTATCCTTCCATTTCCTGACAGAAAAGGCATTTAACTTACACTAAAATCATCCAAACCTTTAGAATACTACACAAATAAATTTTCAGAAACAATGTATCTTATATAAATATGCCTACTACTATATATCTTATTCGGAAATAGTGTGTTCAATGTTTCTCTTGTTAATTCTTTGGAAAAAGTAAACTAGTAGAAATCTATTGAGAAAATCGGGAGATTTTCTTTCAAAAGAGGGGAGTATTGTTATAAGGTAAATTTCTACAAAATGAATATGTAAAATATAACAAGAGGCTCTCAAGAGCCTGTATCGCTCACCTGGACCATGGCTTACGTTGATAAAAGGCATTTCCAGTAAGGTCCAATGTTAAACTATGTTCCCTGTTGGGGCCAACTCGGATTCGATGAAGACATGCCCAGCGCAAATTTGAAGAGGCCATCAGAGGACTTTTGTGATTGGATTAGTGGTTTCATAGACCTAATTCTTTAATGGAATCCAATATAAACTATATTAATGCTGACAGCCATATTGGATGGTGTGTAGTCCTCCTGGATACCTTTATTGAAAGGTACCATCAAAGTACCATTGTGTTCTAATTTAACAAGTTGTATAAGAAAGGATCTTTAAATGTGTTTGGATGTGTTATCCATTTTGACCCATTTCAGACCACCTTTCAAAAATAATTTATGCAGGGGTTTCCCTATCTAGGTAATAATTATTGCCGAAATCAAAACATTACAAGCCCCTATCAAAAAATATTTAGGCAGGGGTTCTCCTTATTAACTAGTGTTCACATATTTCTGAAATCAAAAATAAAATTTAGCAGAATACTTTTTTTCTAAAATTTCAATTTTCTTGTTTGGTTTCCATGGCAACCAAAAGCTCCGCCACCCATTACAACCCAATTCACAACACCATTAAAACAAATTTGGCAGGGTTCCCCTTAAAATCAAGGTAATACAAATTGCTGACATTAAAACATTCAAAGTCCACCTTTAAAAAAATTTTGGGCAGGAGTTCCCCTTGTAATCTAGCTTGTACATATTCCTGAAATCAAAAATAACATATCTAGCAGAATACTTTTTACTAAAATTTTCTGATTTCAGTGGCAACTGAAAGCTTCAACATCCATTACAACCCATATCAGACCATAATTCAAATAAAATTTGGACAAGGGCTTCCCTTAAAATAATAGGGTCCAATTTTAAAACTATGTTCCCAGCTGCCAGCCATCTTGGATGAGGTACGGATCTGCCCGATACCGTTTTTGAAAGATATCGTCTTAGGATCATTGTGACTAACTATAGTTCTAACTGGACTAGTAGTTTTTTAGAAGAAGATCTTTGAATGTATTTTCCATAGAGTCCAATGTTAAAACTAAGTTCCCCGCTGCGGCCATCTTTGATGAGTACGGACCTATCAGATACTTTTTTTTTCAATTTCGACCATTGTGCCTAACTTTGGTTAAAATTGGACTGGTAGTTTCTGAGAAGATCTTCGAATGTCTTTTCCATATGACCCAATGTTAAAACTATATCGTCCGCTTGCGGCCATCTTGGATGTGGTACGGACCTGATGGATACCTTTTTTGAAAGAGACCATCTAAGAACCATTGCGCCTAAGTTTGGTTATAATTGGACTGGTAGTTGCTAAGAAGATCATTGGACGTTTTTTCCATAGGGTCCAATGTTAAAACTAGATTCCCAATGGCGGCCATCTTGGATGAGGTACAGACCTGCCGGATACCTTTTTTGGAAAGGTCCATTGTGCTTAAGTTTAGTTATAATTGGACCGGTAGTTTCTGAGAATAAGACATCTATTTTTTTACATAGGGTCCAATGTTAGAACTATGTTCCCCGCTGGTGGCCGTCTTGGATGAGGTACGGACCTAACGAATACTTTTTTCGGAAGGGACCATCTAAGGATCATTGTGCCTAAGTTGTTATAATTGGACTGGTAGTTTCTGAGAAGATCTTTCAACCTTTTTCTATAGGGTCCAATGTTAAAACTATGTTTCCCGCCGGCGGCCATCTTGGATGAGGCACGGACCTGACGGATACCGTTTTTGGAAGGGAAGTAGTATAGAGGGACAGGCAAAGTCGCATTTGCGGAGCGTTGCCAT
>MJUU01037492.1:1501-12273 GCA_002080025.1 Modiolus philippinarum
CCCTTACCTAAATCACTTAAAGTTTTGAAGGGTGACGACGGGCGTATCATGCGACTTGGCCCAGCTGTTTATTGCATAATACTAACACGTACAAAAATAGAAGTTTCAGGTGGGAACTGACTTTTTCCCATGGCTGTACAAAAAAAAAACATAAATAGCCATTGCAAACGCTAATTTTAAATTTTGACATAATTTTCTATTGTCTCAGGATTAGCCATTATTTCCTTTCTGTTGAATGAAATGCTGATCTTGCCATGTCACCTTTTTTACGTCTACAGTGTTCGAACGCAATCGGAGGGAGGTAACTCTTACCGTGACGTTCATTTAGTAACGTCTCACCTTAAATGAAATAAAGAAAGATAACAAAAAATTATTTTCTTTTATTTTTTTGGTTTGCAACTGTCACAGTATATTTTCTTGCTTTTTTTCACGACGCTTTTATCAAGGCCAAGACATTGTGGATGGAATTCCTGTTCACAACCATCACATATAACATAGAGAGAATGTGTGTCCGTCCGGTAATTTGCATGTACAGTATAACTGGACAATGTGTGTGCGTTTTACTTCACACTTGGGTTTTCTTTTTGACATCGTGGGAAATCAGGAGAACTGCTTTCGCTCGAAACAGTTGAAGAGATGGCTCCTTAGTTTTCGTCTATCATATCTCTGAGTTGTTACATCTTTGTCCATTGCCAGAGCTACCATATTTGCAATGGCATACAACCCACAATCATAGGAATTATTTTGTTGAAAAACATCTAACATTTTTACGGTAATAGTCATTCCTGCTGGTTCTATCAGACTACAAATAGCCATAGTTTCCATGCTTGGAAGATCATCAAATGACGAATCACAAATTGAGACCTCTCCAGGTTGGCACTGGAATCGACATTTTTATCTTTTCTAAACGAGAGTTCTTTTTCTATTGTTTAAATACCACCGGATTTCAGACTGTAAGCAAATAAAAAATGACAGGTTGCTAGTGTTGATTTGAGCTGGGACTAATATGACAAAATACATATAAATAAACAAAGTAAAGGTATAAGTGGTTAAAAATTCGGCGGGAAATTGAACTCCTCTACATTTTTCATTAGTTTAACATAAGCAATGTTTAATATAAACGAATGTGACAACATTAATAGGAGTTCATGAAATTTTAACAGAATACTGCTTAAGATGTATAAAATGAAATTATCAACCAAAGCAAGATAAGTCCTTGACCAAAGAATGGGGGTTCGTGGGCAAAAAAATATAATGTTATTGATTGGATAAAACCAGAGAAGTCCAAAAATCTGACAGAAGTGCCAAAAACGTGACCAGCATGATTAAACAAAGAAAAAAACTGCAGCATATTTAGCTGTGCCTACATTAGGTATTTTACGGTAATTTTGTCTAAGATGGGAAATAACTCCATTATTTACACCATAAGTTATCTCCCCTGTATTGTGGGTGTGAAGAGGATGACGACTGTGCCCAGTTTGGCTGTTTTGAAGCTTTTAGGCCTATAAATGAAGATGTCACAGTTTATTTCGTATTTAACCAGAAATGAAGCAGAAAGGGGGAAAGAGGTATTTTACTTTGATGTCAAACTTCCCGAGATTGTTCAGCTTTGTACAGAATAAATTCTTATTTTGTGCAAGTCCGGGAAATGGTACAAAGGATAGAAATATGTACATTTATTGCATGTTTTACCTTGAAAGGAGTGTTAATTTTTATGTTTAATTTGTATTTCAACAATAGAGATATCAACCGAGATGTCAGTTTCAGATGTATGATATTTGTCCATTTTTTAATATTCTAGTTCTGTTTCTGAAACATGATAATTTTATACCGCAAACAAGTTTTTATACAGTTCATCTCCAAATAGTTATGTTTAAAATTTTGACATCATATAAATTTGTATCAGACATGCATTTCAACAGATTTTTTACATCACATCATTCTTTGGAATATGAGAATGCTCCTTAAGCTTTCTATCTGACTTGTATGACAGTACTCCATACAGAGCTATACTGGTCGAGTACCTGTTATCGCCATGTACCAGTTATCGCCAATTTTCACGTGCTTCGAGATCGTGCATGACTTCTGTTGCACAGTTATGTACAGAAGTGACAACAATATCCTAAAAATACATTCTATGAAGAAATGTGTTTTAATCTTTAAAAACAGTGAAATTATAGATAAAATCCCTTGGGAGCCCCTTTAAAATATATATTGCTATGTGGGGGGTCATGTATGATAATTAGCTAAAAATAGATTTTTTACATGTGATGTCGGAAAAGAAAACTTGGGGTGTCAGCTATATTTTCTGCCAGAAATAAATGCTGACTATGTTGCTGTGTCTTCAAATAGTCAAATCAAGATGAATTGGGGCTGTAAAGGTCTTCTATTTTCTTGTAATCGTGAAGAAAATACATCGAATTACGCATGGATAAAAATCATCTACTTTCAGTTTGAAAATTACATCGGCTGACCTTTCATTCTTTATTCCCTTTTAGTTCATCCCTTTTTGGAGTACTTGAGTGGATCAAAGTGTACTTTTAACAATTTGATAAAAAGCTGATGCATATTTTGAAAGATGGTGATAACTGGTACTGTACACACATCGGCAAAATTTGTAGAGAAAACCAACACTTTTTAAAATGACTATATTACTGCGCATGTGTATTGAAGCTGAAAATGAACATGATTGGATAACATATTATTTGGTAAATTTTTACAATGTAATGCATTAAATATTTAGTCGGAGTTTATGAGGATCAAATGCAAAATCACAGTGTGAAAATGGCGATAAATGGTACACGACCAGTATTGTATTTCAATCCGTTTAACGGGTGTTATTGGACAGTTTATTATTTTAAGCTCTTGCTGGATATCGGCATACCTGCCAACTTTTGAAAATCTCCATGGGGTTTTTATGCGCAACCTTCCTCTTTAGGCGTGTGAGATATCGCAGAGTTATGTGCAATTTTTTTCCCTTTTTTTTTTTGTCTTATACATGATGCTCTGTTTTGACCAAATACAAATATTTGGGGATTGTAGAAGGCTTTACTCTTTATTGAGGGAGGCAAGACCTTCTCTGTTGATATGTTTTGGGCATTTTCAGCTGGTTGTAATATGTTTTTGATCGAATAAATCAGCTGTTAACTGTTTTCGGACCAGTTGGTGTTTTCCCTTCTGTTAAATTTTTACTTTGTGTTAACTGTAAAAGGGAAACCAAAAGATCTGTTTGCTGTTAATCATTATGTGGCTGTTATCATTGATTTGAATTTACTGTTAACCATGTTAACTGTTTTGGGGAAAATAAAAGATTGTAAGCTTGTTAATGAAAACACTCTCTTCTTTATTATTTGTCTAATGTACATTAGACAGGAGTAGTTTTGTCTTTAGCTATATTTGATATTACTGATAATTCCGATTTCATTTGATTTTATGCATATTAAACATTTTTTGAAATTGTGGATTTCCTATGTTTAGGTTCCTGGGTTCTAGTGCTGCTGATGAGAAATTTATTTCCGAAATGGCCATACAGCTCAATAAATCACATTTTCATGTTCTCCTCTGAAACCACGGAAGCAAATTCAAAAACTTTACAGGAATGATGTACTAAAAGTCGTTAACAAAGATTGCTCATTTGGTTCCGATCCGATAAAAAACATGGCCGCCAGCGCAGAACATAGTTTAACATTGGACCCTATGGGAATAACCACATTTTCATCTTCTTCTCTGAAACAGCTGAATCAAATTCAACCAAACTTTACAGGAATGATGTACTAAAGGTTCTTATCAAAGATTGCTCATTTTGTTATGATCCAATAAAAAAAGATTGCCGCCAGCACGGAAAATAGTTTAACATTAGACCCTATGGGAATAATCACATTTTCGTCTTCTCCTCTGAAACAGCTGAAGCAAATTCAACCAAACTTTACAGGGATGATGTATGGAAGGTCCTTAACAAAAATTGCTCATTTTGTTACAATCTGATAGAAGACATATGGCCACAGGACATAGTTTAGCATTGGACCCTATGGGAAAATCACATTTTATCATCTCCTCTTAAACCACTGACACAAATTCAACCAAACTTTACAGGTATGATGTAGGGAAGGTACTTCACAAAAATTGCTCATTTAATTTCGATCCGATAAAAAACATGGCCTCCAGTGTAGAATGTAGTTTAACATTGGAGCCTGGTAAAACCATCCTTTTCATCATCTTCTCTGAAATTATTCAAGTAAATTTAACTAAATGTATAGAAGATCCTCTGCAAAAATTACCCATTTTAATAGGATTACACAAAAAACATGGGTGCAAATGGAGAACATAGCTAAACATAAGACCCTAATTTTCATCATGCATGGCATAGAAGCATTTTGTCAGGTGAGGGATACAGGCTCAGTCTCTGAGCCTCTAGTTTATATATTTATTGCCTTAACTGATTCAGTCCAAAGAGTGGTGTTTGGCATTTTGAGAGACCTTTCATATATGACAGTACCAATATGTTTGTTTATAAAGTCGTTAAGGCCACTGTGTTCAACTCTACAGTAAGGGCAATGTGTCTTGCATTAACCTTGTCACCTGCATAGCCATCCACATACAATATAACTTGTCTTTTCTAAGTGTGCTAAGGTCGCGCTCGTTACACAGGGGCTAGACGCATGAAAATTTTTTACTTCTGGTCAAGAAGAAAGAGTGATTAAAATTTTGACTTTTGTCAAATTTTAGTATTGATACCCTATTTAGTTTACAGTTAATACATTTGTACATGTAAGTAGTTCCTGCTACATGTAAATGGGACCGAAATGGGCAAAAAACATACACTTTTACTTTAAATTTTTCAAGTCATCAGATCATCTGCAGTTAGAAGCTTCAGACATCAAACAAGGGGTTTTGATATATTTTTGTGCATGTGATGGGGGGACTTCTTTTGTTACACTGAGACATGTGTACACTACAGTACCTTAGAAATCATACCAGTATCTAAATAGCAAGCATATTATTTTCTTTTGAAATCAAAATTGGCAGGTTAAGGATTATGAACAAGGAAAACCTGAAACTATCTTGATCATGTACAATTTAAGATTGAATATTTATAAGTTTATGATATGTAGATATGACTGTAATTTATAATGAATCACGTCAGATGTATAGGATATTTACCTGTATTTATTATATTTAATCAGGGTAATCATTAAGTGATAAAACACAGTTAATACCCCCAAGGTTACATACATCAAATTATGTAGATTTTATAAATATTAAAACATATTCAGGACCTTTATAGCATGGTTACTGTAACAGAATTAATTTTAAACAAATTCAGACCCTTAATAACGTGGTTACCATAACAGAATAAATATTGAAACATTCAGGGCCTTTATAGTGTGGTTACCTTAACAGTACCTAATATTGTTAACTTTATACCAAATCCTGTAAAATGCTATTACATGTAAATCAGAGCCAAAATACAATTGCCTTTAAAATATTGAAAAAAAATCACAAAAATTGCCAGAATAATGTTTTACATTTAGTCAGCAATATTTGCCAAATATCAATAATGTGAAATAAATTATAAATGCAGTGGACATTGATATCTGGGACATTTAAAACATATCCAAAGTTTTGAATAGTTTGGGTCTGAACTTCAAATTTTTTTTTTGGGGGGGGGGGGTGATTTCCATTTTGATTGATTAGAATTATTGATATGCAAAAAATGGAAAGTAACTTATTTTTCAGTAAGTTGAAGTTTTTTTTGCACACAATTTACTTAAAGCAAAAAAATTTAAATAACAAAGTACTGAAGTTACACAATGTACTGTAAATTTGTACCATGAAAAAAAGTAAATAATATAATAGATCATTTGTGTATGAAAAAAGAATGATTTGCACCACCAAAACAAAAAGAAAAAAAAATAACTCTGTGGTTTGTGTGAAAAGAATTCTGGACAGAACAAAGGTCTGCAGTCCAGCCTAGAAAATGAAATTAGTGCTGCCTAATAAGCGACCAGTTTTTGCAACTGGTGACAAAAGATGCAAGTTTGCAATTTTTCTGGGGACAGAAATTGAGGAGCCAGACCCATCCTTGCATTTTGATATTTAGAATAAAGAAAACTGTGAGTGATGAAAAAAATTATGTCGAAGATTCAAATTTTGCTTTGTAATGTCATCATGTATTTTTATAAAGATATTTATGGATTGCTACTTCTTTTATTTGTATCTGTGAAGTTGAAACATTGAATTAGTCTACAAGGTACTGTAACTGGAACTACATGTACCGGTAGTCTGTTAGTGACCTAATATGGTAAGAAAATTTTATACTGGGTGAGAGTGTAGCTCTAGCCCCTAATATCAAATCTACTGACTGTGTTTATACCATATTAGGTCTCTAACAGACTGTATAATGTTAATATCCTACTGATAGTCCAAAAAATATATAAAAAAGCCTTGGGAAAACTGCAGTAAACAAATCAATGCTTACATTGTGACTTTCTGCATAATGGCTGCCACTTGACTGTATTTTTCAGTCACCCCATATGGAATATATTTGCGTCTGGAAATAGCTGATGTCGAGGGTGAACCATAAACTTTCTTTTGTTTGAATAGCCAGTATAATGTAAATAAGTGTTTTTAATTACACTGAATCAAACATGCTTTTAAAATACTGAAAATCAACTAAATTAAAGCTCTGATGGAGCTGAATCTCGAAGCCCTGAAAATCTACATGTGGCAAAACTTTGTAGTCATCCAAAGAACTGCTGCATACATCTGCATGTATTAAGTTATTGCGTAATACGTGAAAATAATCGGATTGTGTGATTTTGCATGTCAATTTCATTGCTATAAATATATGCAATACACTGTCACAGGTAAACAAATGTTATTTTCATCTTTGACAAATTACTGCGCGACAGGTTCGTTGATCCGAGACCCAATATAAGAAAAACGAGTAATTTGATAAACATGCATATTGTTTTCAATTTAATAAAACATGTCAACTCAAGAAAATGAAGAAATATAACTTAAAAACACTATGTATATGATTTTGAAAATAACTTTTTTGCACACTATATTTTATCGGAAGCACGAAGATCATCTTTTAGAGCTGTTAATAGGCTTGAAACCTGACGTGATTTTTTTCTTGTCATTTCAACATCTCTCCAGCCATTTCATGGCTTCAAGATAAAAAGGAAATAAAAAAAAGTTATCTAATTTTTTCATTTATGCACAACACGATTAATAATGTCACTTATTCGGAACTGGCATACCTCATTGAATGTCGTCACTGAGAAGTCTGCGAAAAAGTCATCACACTGCTGTTTACTGACCAGTTAATAGTCTTTGAACTATTTACCTTTCTTTGAACCGTTAATTGGTAATTAAAACACATGATAATACATTGGAAAGAAATATACTTTTTATGACTATGAATTTTACATACCGGTACCCGTAGAAAAAAAATGGAAAATTATAATAAAATGATATAATGAAATGATTTATAATCCCACATTATTGACAAACTAATCAACAAATATGATATCACAGAAAAACTAATTATAATCTGAGAAATACATACTGATAGCACATGAGTGAGTTGTGACTAGTACTGAGGTGAGGGGTGCCCTTTGTCACAGCTATAGTGACAAGAAAATGTTCATTACACAAACAATTAGAAACTAATATAATACAAAAAAAACAAGCAAATCATTGTTATCTACTAGTACATAATAGATATTACATTAAAAAATCAGTAATATTTTTTTAGGGCAACATCTAATCACATGTACATGTAATAAGTAATGGACTGTAGGTTTTATGCTGGATCAATTGTAAAAAGTAGTTTACGACCTTCTATGTCTTTGAGGGTATATCCGAGGAAATAAGGAAGGGCTTTAACTTATACTCCAGTGCTAACTTTTTTCAAAACTCTCTGTATTGGCCATAAAAAGCTGTAATAACTCCTTCCTATTCAGTACAAATGATAAAACACTTAAAGGACAAATTTATCTTTGTCAGAGTAACTGGCCAAATTCTGTAATGACATTCATTTTTGGGTAGAAAGAAAACTCATGCTAATAATTATTGTAATCAGAGCTCAGATGGAGCTGAATCTCGAAGCCCTGAAAATCTACACATGGCAAAACTTTGTAGTTATCCAAAGAACTGCTGCATACATCTGCATGTATTAAGTTATTCCGTAATACTTGAAAATAATCAGATTGTGTGATTTTGCATATCGATTTCATTGCTATAAATATATGCAATACACTGTCACAGGTAAACAAATGTTATTTTCATCTTTGACAAATTACTGCGCGACAGGTTCGTTGATACGAGACGCAATATAAAAAAAAACTAGTAATTTGATAAACATGCATATTGTTTTCAAATTTATACAACATAGTATTCAACTCAAGAAAATGAAGAAATATAACTTAAAAACACAATGTATACGATTATGAAAGAAACTTGCGCACTATATTTTATCGGAAGCATGAAGATCATCTTTTAGAGCTGGGCTGTTTCAAAAAAAATGACCCCATTTCTTTATTTCTTTGTTAAACTTCTATTTGAATACCTAAATCAAATGTTTTTATATCAGAATATGTCTCTTTGTTCCTCAAATGTAACTGACAAATATCATTGCAGTATCTCAAAAGAGTAAAAAATGCCGTCCAAAAAAATATTTTACGAAAGGATATGGAGCAAATGAACATGAGACCATAACACATATGTTAACTCCAACTGCAATAATTTTAATGAGCTGTATGGCCATTTCGGAAAATAATTCCTCATCAGCAGCACTAGAACCCAAACAAAGGAAATCCATAATTTCAAAGAATGTACCAGAAAATGTCAGGAGTGTAACACTTTTTGTGTGACATTTAAATAGAAGCATGTTTTTCTTTGTTGATTTATAAAAAGACCAACAGATATACCACTTAAATTTATATTCTACAGAAAACTACGAGAGTTAAGCTTTCATTTCAAGTAGTCTTTCAATATTTTGTTTCAAGATAAAAGTCAGTACAAGCTATGATAAATAGACATGTCTGAAAAAAAATTGACCCAAAAAATTTCAATGTGTTGCCAAAAAGTGGATCTATTTAAGTAGATATTTCCTTTCTCATCATTTAACAGTCATCTTTTGCTTCTTTGAGTATCAATGCTTAAATTAGGAGCAGTGAGTTGGTTGTATTTTCATTCAAATAAATTTTACATATGTTTAAAGAAGCCTTCTTAGGATTGTCAGGAGTGTAACACCATGGGTTTAAATCTCTATTATTTTATGCAGTGATATATTTATTATTATTCCTTATTTAACCAAAAAGCCCCTGGCTGCTTGTGTCTTTTAGTACCAAATATGTGACTATACACATGGAGATTTTCTTTTTAATGCAATTTTAGGAATGTCAGGAGTGTAACACGCCTTTTAGCAAGTGTGTCTATTTCTGTCATTTTCTTCATCTTTTTGGGAATATTTTGAATCAAAATGATGTAAAATTAATCTTAGCAATATCTTATATAATTTGTTCATAGTTTGTGTTAAAAGTATGTCAATAAAAGTAAGTTCTGTCAGCAACAAGTAATGTCAGGAGTGCAACACCCGGTTAGGAATTTGACAAAATTTTTAATTAATATTTCTTAACATGTAGTTATTTACATCAACTTTGTAGCATTTCTCAATTTCAAAATTGGTATTCATGTCCTTAAATGATAAATTATAAGAAGATTTTTTTGGAAAAATAGTCCTTTTTCATCTAAGCAGAAGGAAAAAAGTAACAAAAATAATAAAATCAACCATAACATATAAATTAATTGATTTTGAAGGTAGAAAAATGTTTTGTTTTCATTTTCCAATAATCCTACTAATTGTTGTAAATACAAATGCTGAAATATTTTGATTTAGATTAATGAATGTACATGAGTCAGGAGTGTAACACAATTTTGGTTTATGACAGTCAACACGAGTTACTGTGCCTTTGTAAATTGACAATTTTGAGTAATTTAAACATATCAATGCATTTAACCATGGAAAAATTAATTAAAAATAATCTTTAGAGATGTTTTACTGTAGGTGACAAACATGTCAGGAGTGTAACATTTTTCATCTATTTCAATGGCCATTTACGGCAAAGATACTCGTCCTATTTGCCTAAAATTTGTAATGGCCCTCCTTTAGTGACATATAAATAAAAATTGATCATCTGTATGCTTCATGCTTACATTTTACTTATCAAATAAAAACAAAAAGGGTTACTATCAGGTAAAAACAGCTTCAAAATGACAAAAAATCCTAATTTTTGAGAAAAAAATATAGTCTTATATGGGAAGTTTGGTTTTAAAATGAAATTTCAACTAAATTTCAAAACAACTTGAATAAAATTCATCATTTTATGCTTCACATTATTTTGTTATGGTGTCTGACAATATATGTGTTAAGTCAATTATTTTCATCAATTTTGACACCTTTAAAATGTTCTCATTTTTTTTGTATCTTGTGTTATTCACTCCAAATTTGCTGTGTTGTACAGAGGAAAGTATGTATATGATAGAAAGAGTAAGGAAAAATGTCTGAGTTAGAGTTTATTTTTTACCATGTTTGTCACACTTTGGGGTCATTTTTTTTTAAACCACCCAGCTGTTGATAGGCTTGAAGCCTCACGTGATTGTTTCTTGCCATTTTAACATCTCTCCAGCCATTTCATGGCTTCGAGATAAAAAATGACAAGATAGTTGGAGAAAGTTTATGAAAGAGAAAGTCCTGTATGATT
>MJUU01037496.1:0-40384 GCA_002080025.1 Modiolus philippinarum
AGCGACAAGCAGGGACGGGCGAGACATCTATTAGGGTCCACTCTTGTTTTATATCGTTTACGGTTTATGAGCAAACATGATAACAAGGTTTTCGGTCTTTGGGGAGGTAACTCCGTTACTTAAAATAGATCGGTTTCACAGGGTCAGTGGCTTTGTCCCCTTCCTAAGTCGATTAAATGTATCAAGTATCAAATTGATATGTCACGACACTTTTTCGCTATGGGCGGCAGAAAAAAAAAGTATAATAATAATAATAATAATAATCAGAAGAAATACAATAAGGTCTTTCCACTGTAGTGGGAAAGACCTTAATACTAATAATAATCAGAAGAAACGTAGAATAACAACATGTCACCCCGACAACGTCTGGGGTGACATAATAAGAATTGAGTAAAAACAATAAGTCTCCCCAAACTTCGTTTGGGAGACTTAATGAGAAACAAAGTAAAAACAATAAGTCACCAAACTTCGTTCGGGTGACTTAATAAGAAACAGAGTAAAAACAATAAGTCACCAAACTTCGTTTGGGTGACTAAATAAGAAACAGAGTAAACACAATAAGTCACCAAACTTCGTTTGGATGACTTAATAATGAAGAATAAGAAGAAACAGAACAATAACAATATGTTGTCCCGACTACGTCTGGGGCGACATAATAATAAGAAACGGTGCAAACACAAGAAGTCGCCAAACTTTGTTTGGGCGACTTAATAATAGGAAACGGAGTAAACACAATATGTCTCCCAAACTTCGTTTCGGGGACATAAATATGAAAAGCTTAACTGGCATATTATGTTGAAGGAGATTTTCCGCGAAAAAATGTGATACAGCCTACAGATTCAACAGCAAGATATTTTCGTACATTTTATTTGGTAGCCTTCAAAAGATTTAGCAATGCTTTGATTGGTTTATATTAAAGTTAACATCAAGTTTGTTTACAGATATTGAACTTCCAAACAACCATTCTGAACTTCAGACTGTTAATATTTGCTGGTAAGGCGCCTTCCTAGCAGGCATTGGCTTTATGTATTTTCAATCCTGTACGAAATTTTGAAATCTCGTTACGTAGTTTGTCGGAATCAATAAACAAAGAAAAAAGATTAAAAAACACACACAACATTCGAATTTTCATCCGTTTAATTGTTGGGTAAATGCTCTTCGATTCTATCGAGCGTAGGTGTTTAGCTCATGTGTCGGACTAATAGGTGTCTGAACAATGAGTGTCGGAACAATGAGTTTCGGGCCAATCAGTGTCGGACCATTAAATGTCGGACTTGTGAGTGTGAAAACCCAAAGATGATAAATTCAGTGACATTTTGATTTTTTTTTTATTTCAGCGACAAAAAGCATATCAATTCAGTGACATTTTATACTATGAGTTCAGCGATATTAATATGTGAAATTAACGACACTTCTTACGCCTTACCTGTTCTATGCCCCTGTTCACCACAAATAGCTGGTCGTAGGAGTAGAGAACATATATTTTGATAGTCAAAATTTATTGTTCATAAAACAACGGCAGTAGAATACCGCAGGAACAAGGGAAGCGATGACTACACAAACTCTATGACTACTTAAAATACGTTTTGCAATAAAAGCACCAAATCCCATCTCTGTACTGATTAATTCGGGCCTCAAACCCTATTTCTCTGTAATTTATGTTTACACACAAATATGCAGTGTTTTCGTAATTTTTTTACTTCCACATAGTCGTCATGACATTATGATTCGCTGAGTATTGTCACCTTATAATCTGATTACATGTAAACGGGTGTTTCGACTCTTATTTTTAATAAGCGGCGAGTCTCTTCAGTGGCCTACGCTTTTGTTTGCAGATTAGTTTATTTATAATTGTGTTTTACACACAATATATGTTGGACCATACACCAGTTTTTATTGCACCAATCTTTTGTTTATTTAATACTGTTTTCTATACAGTTCATGTAATTTTAATAATTACAATGCATTTGGTTTTCGAAGGTTTATCCTTCAGTTATAAACGATTTATTCGTCCAGTAATTCTCTGAGGTTTTCCTTCCTATATCAGTGAATCATTTCTTTAGTAATTCTTGAAGGTTTTTCCCTCTGCTATAAGCGATTGTTGGAAAGGAATTAAAGATGGTTTTGCACTGAAGAACTTTCCAAGTTTATTACTTTTCATGATCATATGTTACTTTATCTAGTTGTCTCCCTTCGTATGCATTTTCTACCAGTGCGATTATATTCCCAGTGTATTCATTTATTTGGGAAACATTTATCTGTTCATAATACGTTTCATTTTGTAATTGTCTAAAGCCTTCTGCATTGTAATTATTTATGTCTAAAATGCAAAGGGTAGAGCATTTATCTGCTTTTCGTATTATTATATTTTTTTTGGATTTTAGATCATTCAGTGATTTCCAATCATATTTGCTCATGTTTGGCTTTAGTGCCTGTGTTTTAATTTTGCTCATTTCATATTTAGTAGCAAAAAGATAGTTTTCTAGAGCTGTGCATGAATATGTTGGCCTATAGCCTTTATTTTGATAAAATGGGTGGATTTTATCGTCCTTGCTATTATCAAACAGAAATTTGCAACGCATTCTACGTTCATATTCTGCGTAATCTTTCATTAGAATATTTACAAATCTGTGTGTGTTAGGAGTTGGTATAAATTTCACTCCTTTAGATAATAATAGGATCTCATTATCCGTCAGTTTATGAGGTGATATGTGTTACATGTCTGTATTGTGTATGGTCGTGAGTTTTAGTGTGAATGGAGGTTGTGTGCTTCGTGGTTGTTAGTTGTTTCCCCTTCCCGCGTTTTGTATGTTTGTCACGTGATTTCTTTGTCTGAATAAATGTTTGAAAATGGCAGCGGACTTCTTTTTGTGCTGAGCCCAAATATCTAAATTTAAGATGATGGAGTGTGTCCCCAACTCCATTACATATGTTTTTAGCATATTGTTTTGCATCTCTTATTTTTTTGGCTAATTTTGTCGATTTGTTATAATTCGACTTTTTAATTGCTCTTGTCAGTTTGTGGCGAGCTTTTGACTTTTTCAGTACTTTACTGAATCGTCTAGCCATTATGTGTATAATATAACAACTATTTCAAGTTGTGTACAGTTCGAGATACTATGAGCATCTGACCTGATGATATGTTTCACACACAGCTTGATCTAATTTTAAACACGGGTTTTTCCATGTGTTGATAGTATTAGTTATTTGTCCAATTATATTCTTCTTTATATCTTAGGACGATTTTATATAATACATCATGGTTTTGTTTTAACCACAAGATTGTCACTTTCAACAATTGTTCAGGTCAGTTTCCTTGACTAATGAGTTTTGAAAGTTTAATGTATGGTGTGTGTCCTGTGTCATTCAAAAAGCAATGACTATCCAATCAGTTCTGGATATGACCTGTCACTGATAGCAGCCGAGCGGTTGTTTTTACACGAAATTCCCTGTGTTAATTGTCTCTGACCTCTCTGTCAAAGTGTTGATAACATAAAATTTACTGTCTGAAATTTACAAAACTGTTTAGATAATGGATTAAAATTAAGTGCATCATAGAAATAGGACAGTACAGTCTTGCAAATAAAATTGTATTACATCAAATGAATACTGAATGTGAAATCAATTTAAAATTCATTAAGGACTTTTATCATAATTCAGAAACATTATATGAGAGCTAATAGAAAATAGAAAATAGTTGACCCTGTTAAAGAAGTAAATAATTTCGATGAAATTATATTAGAAATATGTAAAAGTAACATTGGAACAGTCTTAAAATACAAATGTACTAAAAAATAGTATAACTAACAAAAATACCGAAGTTTCGACAATTAAAACAGGAAGCATGTCTGAATGAAATCATTGTATTGAAAAATAAAAGTCATTATTAGACAGTACGTATATTCAACAATTGAGCAAAAAAATTCTGATTGCGTTTAGAATTTACTAAAGTTTTCGTAATAAACTGTGTAAATGAATGGCACCTGATACTATTTTTATCAGCATTGTTAAAATTACTGATGATAGTCTGGTATTTGTCAATGTGTGATGACAGAATTTACAGTTTGTGTTTAGATAAGTGGCACAGGATTAAGAGATTTTCACTAGTTGAACCATACATTAAATCTTATAATTACCTCATTATAAACTCCTCCCTACGGTCGGAATTTATAATGAGGTTATTATATAATACAAAATGTTGACAGGCATTTCCTCTGGGGAATTTATTTATTGCCTCTGTTAGAATTTGATTTTTTATCAAGACTGGTGCGGTGATCTGGTTTTTAAGTCCAACTGTGTGTATTTTAATTACATCTGCAATGTTTTTCATCAATATATTTGATGCTTTTGTTACAATTTAATTGTTAATTATTCTCAAAGAAAAGGGAAGTTAATTTTGCCCCTTTTGTTCTTTCGTTCTTTAAGTATATTTTTATACAGCCTCTTGTGTAATATTTTGACTTTTAAGTCTGGGTTTATACATAATCATGTATATGTTTTCATATTAACTGACATGCTGTGGAATGTAAGATACATTTTTGGATCATTTTCGTTTAATTCGTAACTACGACATTAAGCATTTTTGCCAAGTTTATGTCTGTTGAGCGCCTATTTGTGTAGCCGCTAAGGCCTCTTTTTGTGGTGTTTTATCAACACAACTGTTGTGTATTGAGAAAAGAATTTTCGGTCATAAATTAACCAGTACAAAGAGATCAGTACACAATTGCACCGACACTTCTTACGCCTTACCTGTTCTATGCCACTGTTCACCACAAATAGCTGGTCGTAGGAGTAGAGAACATATATTTTTATAGTCAAAATTTATTGTTCATAAAACAACGGCAGTAGAATACCGCAGGAACAAGGGAAGCGATGACTACACAAACTCTATGACTACATAAAAATACGTTTTGCAATAAAGGCACCAAATCCCATCTCTGTACTGATTAATTCGGGCCTCAAACCCTATTTCTCTGTAATTTATGTTTACACACAAATATGCAGTGTTTTCGTAATTTTTTTACTTCCACATAGTCGTAATGACATTAGGATTCGCTGAGTATTGTCAGCTTATAGTCTGATTACATGTAAATGGGTGTTTCGACTCTTATTTTTAATAAGCGGCGAGTCTCTTCAATGGCCTCCGCTTTTGTTTGCAGATTAGTTTATTTATAATTGTGTTTTACACATAATATATGTTGGACCATACACCAGTTTTTATTGCACCAATCTTTTGTTTATTTAATACTGTTTTCTATACAGTTCGTGTAATTTTAATAATTACAATGCATTTGGTTTTCGAAGGTTTATCCTTCAGTTATAAACGATTTATTCGTCCAGTAATTCTCTGAGGTTTTCCTTCCGATATCAGTGAATAATTTCTTTAGTATTCTTGAAGGTTTTTCCCTCTGCTATAAGCGATTGTTGGAAAGTTATTAAAGATAGTTTTGCAATGAAGAACTTTCCAAGTTGATCATATGTTACTTTATCTAGTTGTCTCCCTTCGTATGCATTTTCTACCAGTGCGATTATATTCCCATTTGGGAAACTTTTATCTGTTCATAATACGTTTCATTTTGTAATTGTCTAAAACCTTCTGCATTGTAATTATGTATGTCTAAAATGCAAAGGGTAGAGCATTTATCTGCTTTTCGTATTATTATATTTTTGTTGGATTTTAGATCCTTCAGTAATTTCCAATCATATTTGCTCATGTTTGGCTTTAGTGCCTGTGTTTTAATTTGCTTATTTCATATTTAGTAGCAAAAAGATAGTTTTCTAGAACTGTGCATGAATATGTTGGCCTATAGCCTTTATTTTGATAAAATGGGTGGATTTTATCGTCCTTCCCATTATCAAACAGAAATTTGCAACGCATTCTACGTTCATATTCTGCGTAATCTTTCATTAGAATATTTACAGATCTGTGTGTGTTAGGAGTTGGTATAAATTTCACTCCTTTAGATAATAATAGGATCTCATTATCCGTCAGTTTATGAGATGATATGTTTTTAAAATTCATTTTCATTTAAAATCATATAAAACTCAGAGATAGCTTACAAATTCTGCACTGTTAATTGCAGTTTGTGCCTTGTATGTTTTGAATTATTCATACTCGAACCCTGAGTTAATACCCAATTTGAATCTGCTGTTGACTTGTTATGTGATGGTTAAAATATAGAACTTATCGGAGCTCTTATCTTACGACTTCTGTTCTTATTCATCTCCATATTCAATTTAATTAAATGTAAATATTCATCTATGTGTGTTATTTTTATATCACTATTAGATAAAATCGTTTGAGTATCATTAAACATGAAAAAGGTATTGGTCAAGACATCATTGTTGAACTTGAGTCTTCGAGAAAAAAACACTACTTCTAACTATCCATACAAATTTTAGTGGGTTTTTTTTGGGGGGGGAGGGGGGGNTTTTTGGCATAATATATTTAAAACTGGATATCGCTGAATTTACATATAATATGTAGAAAAGACATCGCTGAAATGATGTAAAGAATTACTCAAAAATTGTTGGTGAAACGATAGTCGCTGTAAGGATACTGTCGCTTAATTTGTACGCACCCTGTAAACCATCTATATGTACTTTACATTTTTTTTTACTTTTCTGCTATTTTTACCATTTTTATTTATTTAAATATATAATATATGTTTGAACATACAGAGGGATATGAAGTAAATGTACATGGGACAAAATCCCTATTAATACTTGGTAAGATAAAGCAAATGGAACAACGCTTTTATTTTTGTGCTTCATCTTGTAGCCACCATGAGGCCTTCAACAAAGAGCAGACACTTCTACCTACATGTAATAGTAAGTTCAAGACGGCCCTTATAGCTCCTGTTTGAGTGCAATTCACTTCCTAAATGATGAACAGTGCTACATCCAGGTATCCATTTTGTCATGGAAGTCGTCAACAAGCATAAAATATCGGGAATAGTAATCTTACAAACACTGTCATCCATTGCCCGACAAAGGGACCAATAGACAATTCAACAAATTAACGATTACAGGGCACTCATCGAGTTGATTGCAAAACTGGGCACGTAAATCGGGAGGTGAGGACAGTATATATACAGAAAAATTCTCACATGAACAAGTACACAATTACTAACTAAATAAATAGAACCGACACGTCAAGCGCGGGGAATCTTTTTACGGACTCCACACTGAAGGAGAGACAAACTTCACCCTAAAGGAAAAAATAAAGGAATATGGAGTAAATATGCATGGGACAAAATTCCTATAAATACATGGTAAAATTTCGCAAATGGAACAATGCATTCATTGATGTTCTTAATCTTGAAGTCACCATGAGGCCTTCATCAAAGAGCATTGGTTGACATTGTGATGTAAAATTTTAGTTTTAATAATTAAAATTGCCTAATACATATTTTAATATTACCATCAAAAATCAAAATTTTTGTTTGAAATCCTTTTGGCACATTTTTGAACGTAGGAAGTTGAAAACACGACACGTCTACATGTATGTTAACTTGTCTTGAGAAACTTTCCTTCTTGTAAACAAATGCGTTGTTAATTATTATAAAACAGTTGATCTTACCATGAGAAAGTGATATTTTGTCACAAAGACATGCAAGATAATTCTGGTCAAAATTTTGCAGTATTAGGGTCAGAAATTAATAGGGATTTGAGTAAACTAAACGAATGGGCGAATACTTGGGTTGTAGCTAGACCTTTATCCAAAGAAAACTAAAGCACTGGTGATATCAAATTCTAACTCCCCACATGCAGTTAAATATTATTATAAAAGAGTGAAATAAGTCACAAGCATTTAGGGATAACCTTGGCATTCGATGGAAACTGGACAAATCATATAGAAACTATATCATGTATATCACAGACTGCAATAAAACAAATTAACGCTATAGGAAAGCTTAATTTTAGGCTATCAAAGCAAGTTTTATCAAATTAATATGTATCTTCTATTTGACATATTTTAAGAGTATGCTTGCGAAGTATGGGACGGGTGTTTTATGTCTGAAATAGATAAACTGGAAAAAATTCAGCTTGAAGCTCCCAGGACAGTTACTGGTTTAACAAAATTTGCTAGTCGAGAATCATTACATTTAGAGTTGAAACAGGGAGGAAAACATAAGAAAAAAAGAGGGAAACAAAGATTTGATAATTTTCATAATAAGTTATGTCTTGAATACTTAAATACTTGTCTACCATCAGTAGTTTCAGATGTCAGCGACTATAATCTTAGAGACCGGGGGAATTACATGCCTCCAAGATGTAGACTGAGAATTGTCGAAAAATCTTTACTTCTACTTGCGCCCTATGGAATAATTTACATAATTCGTTGAAAAATGCGCCTACATTTGTAATATATTGTCCTTCAAAAATATGGTTCAACCAGCCACTTACAAACCCCAGAATACTATAATGAGGGAAACAGGAAAATAAACGTGCTACATGTACATGTACATATTAAGTTGAGGCATCAGTGCAGCTGTCTTTATGCAGATCTTTTTAAAATAAATATTGTAAATGACCCAAAATGTCATTACGGATCTGCTTCTGAAGATGTAATTCATTTTTAGCTCACCTGACCCAAAGGGTCAGTGTGAGCTATTGCCATCATTTGGCGTCCGTCCGTCCGTTAAACTTTTCACATTTTCATCTTCTCCTCTGAAACTACTGAAGCAAATTTAACCAAACTTTATAGGAATGATGTACTCAAGGTGCTTTACAAACATTGCTCATTTCGTTTCGATCCGACAAAAAACATGGCCGCCAGCGCGGATCTTAAATTTAACATTGGACCCTATGGGAAAAATCACATTTTCATCTTCTGCTCTGAAACCACTGAAGCAAATCCAACCAAACTTTACAGGAACGATGTACTAAAGGTCCTTAACAACAATTCCACATTTTGTTCCGATCCGACAAAAAACATGGCCGCCAGCAGGGAACATGATTTAACATTGGACTCTTTGGGAAAATCACATTTTCATCTTCTCCTCTGAAACTCCTGAAGCAAATTTAACCAAACTTCATGGGATAATGTACTAAAAGTTCTTTACAAAGATTGCTCATTTCGTTCAGATTCGACAAAAAAACATGGCTGCCAGCGCGGAACTTAGATTTAACATTGGACCCTATGGGAAAAATCACATTTTCACCTTCTGCTCTGAAACCACTGAAGCACATTCAACCAAACTTTACAGAAATGATGTACTAAAGGTCCGTAACAACAATTGCTCATTTTGTTCCGATCCGACAAAAACATGGCCGCCAGCATGGAACATGGTTTTAACATTGGACCCTATGGGAAAATCACATTTTCATCTTCTCCTCTGAAACTACTGAGGAAAATTTAACGAAACTTTATAGGAATGATGTACTAAGGGTGCTGTACGAAGATTGCTCATTTCATTCCGATTTGACAAAACAACATGGCCACCACCGCGGAACTTAGGTTTAACATTGGACCCTATGGGAAAAATCAAATTTTCATCTTCTGCTCTGAAACCAGTGAAGCAAATTCAACCAAACTTTATAGGAATGATGTACTAAAGGTCCTTAACAACAATTACTCATTTTGTTCCGACCCGACAAAAAAACATGGCCGCCAGCACGGAACATGGTTTAACATTGGTTCCTTTGGGGAAATCACATTTTCATCTTCTGCTCTGAAACCGCTGAAGCAAATTTAACCGAACTTTACAGGAATGATGTATAGAAGGTCCTTTACAAAGATTGCTTATTTCATTTCAGTCCGACATAAAACATGGCCACCAGCGTGGAATTTACGTTTAGCATTGGACCCTATGGGTTAAATCACACTTTCATTTTCTGCGTCTGAACCGCTGAAGCAAATTCAACCAAACTTTACAGGAATGATGTACTGAAGGTCATTAACAACAATTGCTCATTTTGTTCTGATCCAACAAAAAACATGGCCGCCAGCACGGAACATGGTTTTAACATTGAACCCTATGGGAAAATCAAATTTTCATCTTCTGCTCTGAAATGGCTAAAGCAAATTTAACCAAACTTTACAGGAATGGTGTATGGAAGGCCCTTTACAAGGATTGCTCATTTCATTCTGATCCGACAAAAAACATGGCCACCAGCGTGGAACTTAGGTTTAACATTGGACCCTATGGGAAAAATCACAATATCGCATCTTCTGCTCTGAAACCACTGAAGCAAGTTCGATCAAACTTTACAGGAATGATGCACTAAAGGTGCTTAACAAAGATTGCTCATTTCTTTCCGATCCGATAAAAAACATTGCTGCCAGCACGGAACTCAGGTTTTACATTGGACCCTATTGGAAAAATCACATTTTCATCGTCTGCTCTGAAAACACTTAAGCAAATTCAACCATACTTTACAGGAATGATGTACTAAAGGTCCTGTACCAAGATTGCTAATTTTGTTTCAGTTCGACTAAAATCATGGCCGCCAGCGGGGAACTTACTTTTAACATTGGACCCTATGGGAAAAGTCACATTTTAATCTTCTCCTCTGAAACTGCTGAAGCAAATTCAACCAAACTTTACAGGAATTATGTATGGAAGGTCATTAACAAAGATTGGCCATTTAGTTACAATCGTATAGAAAACATGCAGGGAACATAGTTTAACATTGGACCCTATGGGAAAGTCCCATTTTCATCATCTCCTCTGAAACCAGTGAAGCAAATTCAAGAAAAGTTTACAAGAATGGTCTACAGAATGTATTTTACCCCAAAAAAATCATTTCAATTCAATCTAACAAAAAACAAGGCCTCCAGTGCAGAACATAGTTGAACATTATAACCAGGTACATGTATGTGAAAACCATCCTTTTCATTATCTTAGAACTGTGAAACTATTAAAGCAAATTTAAACTGTATTGGAGTGGTGTATTGAAGTTACTTTGCAAAAATTACTCATTTCAATAGGATCAGACAAAAAGCACTGGTGTCAATACAGAACATAGCTAAAGATTAGACCACTTTGGTAAAAAACATCTTTTTTGGTCAAAACATTTTGTCAGGTGAGCGATACAGGCTCAGTCTCTGAGCCTCTAGTTTGTTTGAATGACGAAAGAACAAAATTATGTAATAGTCTTCCAAATATTAATATTTATATTCTGACACTTCTGTTTGAAAATGATTCATATAGTTTTGAAATTTAAACACGTTCGTACATTTATAAAAAACACAAAAATATTTTAAGTAAGGTCAGTAAAAATTATCGTTATTTTGAAATATGCATTAATTGAAAAAAAAAAATTTTTTTTCCTTGTTTCAATTTACTTTTGTCTCTTTTTTTTGTCGTCATTGGTTAGTTTATGTATTTTCTTTATCAAGGGAGGACAATAATTAAGTTGTGATAACTTTTAGTCCAATCCTTATGTATTTTTGAAATATTTTGTATTGAAAAGGATAATTATTCCGTTAGCCTCAGCTTAACTCAACATGAGGTAAAAAGTTATACAAGTCACTGAAAGGACAAGCTATCATAAATTGCAAGTAAACAGCATTTTTTCATCAATTTCAGAGTTTACCGATTTGATGACAGACATGAATCAACAAAGCTAGACAGATCTACCGGATTGTTGGGCATGTACATTATGAAGAACTTGACTACGGCTTTTTGCGCTGTGCCGCCATTGCCGCTTGCAGTGTGAACAAATAAATTATCTTACGTTTTGTTTGTAAATGTTAATATGGACGGAATAATTGTAATGTGTTAAAATTCATGTTCGTGTCAGACCATTTCTTTTTCTTTCGTGATGATTTCATAGATTGTATATCGAACATTCAGGAGAAGGCTACATATTCTGGCATCATCTTCTGTCAAAATTCAGATAAAGAATTATTCATATTTTGTTATCTATTTATGAGGGATTTATGAAGGTTTAAATTCGTCCAAAGTTGTACAGATATGGTATTCATTATTTTATGACATTATTTTTTAAATAAAAACATGATTGTATGATCACATCATGGAAGTATTAATTATATACTTTCATTATCAGATCAATTATAACTTAAGAAATATAAGTCATTTGTTCAGAGAACAAATGTAGGTCTACCCGAAGAAAATTTTTGGCAAAGTCGAGTAATAAGTATTTTGGCTTGACGAAACAAGAAAAATTTTATTCATTACATGTCATCAGCCATCTCTTCCAGTTTACGAGTTAAATCATTGAACAAAAAAATTTTAATCGTTAACAAAGTTGTATTTTGTAAAACTGAACATTTTCCCCATAACATGTCATTAGCCATCTCTTTCGGTTTACGGGTTAAATCAAAAATTTATGGTTGCTAAGGATTTCATTGTGTTGCTAAGGACTTTGAACTTTGATTTTAATGTGATATTGTAGGTAATATAAAGCCGAACATTTTCGCAATTCAAAGTTTTTTTCTATCTCTTACAGTTTTTGAGATATAAGCAAGAAACCTCAATTTTGGACCCGGAAAACAGTTTTCGTATCCTAAGTCCATAACGCTTGGTCCAATAATTTTTGACCCAATATATTAAATGTAGATCTTGATAAAATACACATTTTATTTATTACATGTTATCAACTATCTATCACAGTTTCCAAGATATACTATAAAAATATATGGTTGCTAAGGATTTCATTATGTTGCTAAGGACTTGGAATTTTTTCCTTGATGTAATTTTATAGGTCAAATTAAACTGAACATTTTTGCTTTTTAAGTTTCTGTCTATCTCTTACTGTTTCTGAGATATAAGCAAAAAAACCTCTATTTCGGACCCCGAAAAACAGTTTACGGACCCTAGGTCCATAGCGGTTGGTCCAAAAATTTTGGACTCGATGTAATAAATGTAGATCTTGATAAGATACACATTTTCTCAATTACATGTTATCAGCTATCTATTATACTTGTTGAGATATATGCAAGAAACCTCAATTTCGAACCCAGAAAACAGTTTTCGGACCCTAGGTCCATAACTGTTGGTCCAATAATTTTGCATCCAATATATCAAATGTAGATCTTCATAAGATACACATTTTATTAATTACATGTTATCAGCTATCTATCACTGTTTCCAAGATATACTATAAAAATATATGGTTGCTAAGGATTTCATTATGTTGCTAAGGAGGTCTCCAATATATTAGAGTAGCCATTTCTAATTGTTTTAAAGATTAACCATAAAAAAACTAAAATTTGGCTATGACCTTAGTCGATGACCTTGATACCATGATCACATGTTTGAGTTTGATTTTGTTGTCTATTTCAGTTCAAAATGTATTGTAAACAAAAGTTCTGATCTTTATTAGTCTTTTGCTCAACGGTTGCTAAGGACTTTTTCGAAAAATTAGCTTGTTGCTAAGGACAGGAAAGGCACTTCCGGTTGGCAATGTCAATCATTTCCTCTTTACAACATTAGGAAACTTTTTGCCTATGGTTGCTAAGGACTTTTTTGGCAAATAACGTTGTTGCTAAGGACCTTGACCTTTGACCTTGGCCCCATTTTGTTGGCCATATTGAGCTGAACAATTTATCTTCTTTATAGTTTCTTCGTATCTTTTATAGTTTTTGAGATATAGGCAAAAAACTCTAAAATCGGACCCCGAAAAATGGTTTTTGGGCCATAGGTCCAAAATGAATGGTCCAATCATTTTGGACCCCAGTGTCAAATGTAGACCTCAATAAGACAAACATTCTCTCAAATACATTTGATCATCTATCTCTTACAGTTTACGAGTTCAAGCGATAACAAGGCAAAAGGTCATCGGTGACTTTTACCGATGACCTTTGACCTTGACATTTTTAGATGGCCATATATGACTTATGAACAATGGTGAAGGTTTCAGGTTTCTATGACTTATCTTTTGGGAGTATTTAGCATTAACGGAAACTCAAAATCTTTCAAAGGGCAACAACTCATATAAAGAGTCGTCGAATCTCTTCGGACCAAATGTAACAAAGTTGCGTCTCATGACAATGAACATTTTTCTCTTTATATGTTTTCAGCCATCTATTACGGTTTATGAGTTGAAGCGATAACAAGGCTTAAGGTCATCGGTGACCTTGACCGGTGACCTTTGACCTTGACATTTTTAGATGGCCATATATGACTTATGAACAATGGTGAAGGTTTCAGGTTTCTATGACTTATCGTTTGGGAGTATTTAGCTTTAACGGAAACTCAAAATCTTTCAAAGGGTAATAACTCATATAAAGAGTCGTCGATTCTTCGGACCAAATGTAACAAAGTTGCGTCTCATGATAATGAACTTTTTTCCCATTATATGTTTTCAGCCGTCTATAACTGTTTACGAGTTGAAGCGTTAACAAGGCTTAAGGTCATCGGTGACCTTGACCGGTGACCTTTGACCTTGACATTTTTAGATGGCCATATATGACTTATGAACAATGGTGAAGGTTTCAGGTTTCTACGACTTATCGTTTGGGAGTATTTAGCATTAACGCAAACTCAAAATCTTTCAAAGGGCAATAACTCATATAAAGAGTCGTCGAATCTCTTCAGACCAAATGTAACAAAGTTGCGTCTCATGATAATGAACATTTTTCCCGTTATACGTTTTCAGCCGTCTATTACTGTTTACGAGTTGAAGCGTTAACAAGGCTTAAGGTGATCAGTGACCTTGACCGGTGACCTTTGACCTTGACATTTTTAGATGGCCATATATGACTTATGAACAATGGTGAAGGTTTCAGGTTTTTACGACTTATCGTTTTTGAGTATTTAGCTTTTACGCAAACTCAAAATCTTTCAAAGGGCAATAACTCATATAAAGAGTCGTCAAATCTCTTCGGACCAAATGTTACAAAGTTGCGTCTTATGATAATGAACATTTTCCCCATTATATGTTTTCAGCCATCTATTAAGGTTTTTGAGTTTAAGCGATAACAAGGGGTAAGGTCAAAGATCAAAGTCACCGAAGACCTTTGACCTTGACATTTTTAGATGTAACTAATATAACAAAGAATAATGGTGAAGGTCCCATGTCTCTACGACTAACCGTTTAGAAGTTTTGAGCGATGACGGAAATTGAAAATCTTCAAAGGGCAATAACCCCTCCCCCCCTCCCCCCCAAAAAAAGTATACCGCACGGTTTCGGACCAAATGTAATGAAGTTCCGTCATGACCTAACAAACATTTTCCCCATTACACTTCATCAGCTATCTTTTACGGTTTTCGAGTTTAAGTGATCACAAGGTATTAAGTGAAAAGGGGAAGAACTCCGTAACGGAACAAAATTCCGAATGTGGCCCTTGACTGCGAAAAGTTTATGTCTGCCTGGTATTTTGTGCGAAAGCTCAATTGGACATGTCGCGTACAGTTTTGGGCCGAAGAGTTTAAAAGTTGGCGGAAAAAAAAATAATAATCAGATGAAATACTATAAGGTCTACCGAGAAGGTTCTCGGGTAGACCTTAACTAGAGAAATGTATTCGAAACGAATACTATATCTCCCCGTCCTGACATAATATGTTCCAGGGGTTATGTTTATAATACTAAATTATTGACCCGGCCTGACTACACTCACAGATAATTTTTCCATAGTGTGTTTTATTCGTCTGTTCACTACGGAAGTCGATAAGGGTCATTTGAAAAAAATAATCATGTCGTAATTACGACATAGCATGTCGAAATTACGACATAGCGATGTCGAAATTACGACATAGCGATGTCGAAATTACGACATATCTATGTCGAAATTACGACATAACGATGTCGAAATTACGACATAACGATGTCGAAATTACTACATTATATGTCGTAATTACGACATAGCAATGCAAGTCAGAATATTATTGATTGAATATCACTGGTACTGGTAAACTGCATTTAGTATTAAATATATGGACATAAGCTAATAACTAAACCAGTGACGAAGAGACGGACATTTGTATCTAAAAGGTCCCTACCGCCTTCTTGGTCGGGCCTGAATAAGAACACCGAAAATAGTCAAAAAGAAATCAAAAGGGCAAAACTCCAACAATGGTCAAGAAATTTTTATGAATTGTTTCCATGTTTAAGATGACATCACTTTTAGCTCATCTGGCTATACCAGGGTGAGCTTTTGCAATGACTTGGCGTCCGTCGTACGTTTGTCGAAAGCCTTTCATTCAAAGATCTTCTCCTCTGAAATCAGTGTGACAATTGGAACCAAACTTGGTCACAATAGTCCTTTGGTAGTAGTTAAGGAATGACAATTCTGCCGCAAGACCATTTTTCATGCCGAAATCCTGCATAAGACCCCAAATTTGCCCCCCCCCCCGGATGCAGATGGGTCTTGAGCGAGCCTGGGATGCTGAAAAGTGCTGGGAGGCAAGGTACCTGGGGCGTAGAGGGTCTTTTTCGATTGTGAAATACCTCGTCGGAGAAGATTATTTTCTACGTAATTCTTAGTGAATTATCTCCCCTGATTTTGTGGGGAAAAATAGCATTTTTTGCAAATTATTCGCGTCAGAGACTAAGGAAAGGGGAAAGAACCTGCCAGATTTCCTAAAATATGCTCCTGACGAGATTTAAAAAAAATTCGCAGGGGGTCTGAAGGCATGCAGGGGAAAAATTTGCAAATTATTTTGGCGATATTCCAAATTTCCCGACTTTCTCCAAGCATTTACTAGAAGTATGCAATATAAATACCGGTCGAAAATCTTTAATTAGTAACACTATGCACAAGCCTGGTGATCGAGAAAAATCACCATTCCACCTCAGAAATTTTAAAAATTTGAATCATGCCATCCAAGACTATCATGGATCGCTTCGAAGATTCCGTCTGTGAAGATAGCAGACCAACTTCATCACCCGAAAAGCAGAAACCCTGCAATACCCCACTGAAAAGGAAGAATGGACAACTTTGCAAGGGCAAACCGGGGAAAGATGGACTTTGCTGGAGACATACCCAGCGGAAGACGACGCCGATCAACCGATTGGAGGGAAATGTAGGATGGCCGAGACCTTGGGGGAACTTAGGAAAATCGCCAAGGAGGAAGGGGTGAGGGGATATAGCAGAAAAAATAAGCGGAAATAATCTTCCACGTGGAGATGGTGAAGTTCAGCCCTGCGACCGGAGAGAATATCTACGCCAACCCCAAATTCCGATCGGCCTTGATGGTAATCACCAAGTCGGCAGATTTCGACGAAGTGAAAGCGCGGATGGAGAATAAGATCATTAAGAGCATGGTAACTTTCCAGGCTGAAGGGAGCGGATGAATCTTTGGGCGCATCGAGAAGCTGGAGATTCAGCTGAATGAGTACAGGCCCCTCAAGGGAAGCTCACATATTCCACTTCCCAAGAAGTTCGCTGCCAAGAAGGCAATAGTCAACGTGCAAAATGAGGATCAGCAGTTCTTCAAATGGGCGATCCTCTCAGCCCTCAATCACGGGGAGGTGAGTCAGAAGAGTACCAGACGAGTCAAGCAGTACGAAAAGTGGTCGGACGAGCTAAGGTTCGAAGGCATCGACTTCCCGTTATCACTCCGGGCTATCGATAGATTCGAGAAGCCCAATGAGAGGATCAAGGTCAATGTATACGGATTCCTCGAGAGAGAGACCCGCCCTATGAAGATATCCGAAAAGGATGACGCCGGGGCAAAGCACATGGATCTCATGCTAGTGGGAAACGGTGAGACGAAGCACTACTGCTGGGTGAAGAATCTCTTGCGACTCTTGACGGCGCAGGTAAGCGATCACAATGGGGAAGCTTACTTCTTCCGCCGATGCCTGAACCACTTCACTCGGCAAGAAAAACTTGACCAACACATGGAATATTGCCGGAAGAAGAAGGCGGTGAAAATCGCGATGCCGAGCGAAGGAAGATACGTCAGCTTCTAAAACCACATCCGGTCGATGAAGTTGCCATTCTACGCAGACTTCTAGTGCTTCACGACCAAGGTGGGGCCTGAACCGACAAAGGCTTGCGTAGATTGGAATCATGCAGCTGCTGGGACACATACCAATTAAGATCCTCCAGAAGCACGTACCATCGGGATTCAGCTACCATATTAAGTGCTTCGATGAGACGGTATACGCCAAGGAGCCGGTGATCCACACCTTGCACAGGGAAGGGGAGGACGTTGGTCAGATCTTCGTGGATCGGCTGACGAAAGATATCTGGGAGATCCGCAGAACGATTTCAAGAAGCCCATGGTGATGACGGAGGAAGATAAGATCATCTTCGCCGAAGCCACCAAGGGCTTCATCTGCGACCAGGAGTTTGGGAAGGATAGGGTAAGGGACCATTGCCACTTAACGGGCAGCTTCCGGGGAGCCGCGCACAATGAGTGCAATCTGATCTATCAGGCGCCGAAATTCATCCCGGTCATCTTCCATAACCTGGCAGGTTACGATACCCATCTCTTCATCAAGGCACTGGGGGCTACTGAGGGCAAGATCGACTGCATCCCCAACATGCATGGAGGAACGCTACATATCATTCACCAAGAGCGTGGCGGTCGGCTCACACAAGGATAAGAAGGGGAAAGAGAAGACGCTCCATTAGCACATGCGATTCATAGACAGCTTCAAGCTCATGGGGGAAGCCTGCAGAAGCTGGTAGAATCTACCACGGCCGATGCCTTCAGCATATGAGGCGGGAATTTGGGGCCAAGCCAATGGATCCGGGGCTCTTCATGATTGGACACTTTGAGTCGGAGAATGGGCAAAGTATCACCTTGCGCGAAGTTATCGACCGGGAAAAGCTGAAGCATATCGTGACGCACCGGAAACACTACGAGCTTGGGAGTAGATATATCAAGGGGGAGGAGGTGGATAAGGATGCTCAGCTAACGCTCTTGAAGGATTACTTGGCCCGCACCAATGCCTAGGATGAGTGCCCGATGCGATATTACCAGCGCCACGGCTTAGGGAGGTACTGGACGGGCGAGAAGATCAGCCTCCAAAATATCAGCCGCCGCATCCGGCATACACTATGCGCAGATCATATGATCGATATCGATATGAAGAATGCGCATCCGACTCTGCTCTCCTGGTATTGCCACGAAAGTGTTATCGCGTGCACAGGTCTCGACGCATATATCGGCGACCGGGAAAAGCTAATCGCGGACGTGAAGACCGAGGGAATCAGCCGGAACGATGCCAAAACCTACCTGCTCGCCATCATCAATGGGAAGATCGTCTGACTAAAGCATAACGCACCAACCAACTCCGAGACCACTATGGGGTGATGAGTCGGATCATGGAGGAAGTGATCAAGGTGAATTCTGACCTGCATAAGTTCGCCTGCGAATCCAAGGAGAAGAGGAGGACGGATTACAATATCGAGGGCACGACCGTGAATACATCATGTGCTCCCTTGAAAATAAGGCTCTGATGGCGGCCAAGGACAACCTGACCGAGTAGGAGATCGAGGTGGGGCGCTCGTATTCGATGGGCTAATGATTCATAAGAAGGGAGTTCCGCGCACCAGGCTGCCCGAGATTATCCAGATGGTGAAGGAAGTCGTCGGCGCTGATATCACCTTAACGGTCAAGGACATGTATGAAGGGAATGATATCCCCACCGCGGCGATCGGACAGAATAGCCATCACTTAGACCTGCTGCTACGCAAAGGAGTCTACCAATACGATTTTATGGATAGGTTCGAGAGGATCCAGGAGACCCAGCTCCCGCCGTAGGAAGCCTTCTTCAGCACGCTCACCGGTGAGCATATAAGCGAAGAAGATTACGCTCACGCTCAGAAGGTCTGGGGACCTTTGGATGCAAGACCATGCGCGATTATCACGACTTCTATCTCGAGACTGACGTGGTCTTGCTCACTGACGTCTTCGAGAAAATCTGCGTGAAGCACTATGGTCCCGATCCTGTGCACTACTACACAGCACCAGGGTTTACTTACGACGCCGCGCTCAGGGTCAGCGATATCAAGCTTGAGCTTCTCACCCCTGATATGCTGCTCATAGGAGATTCGCGTGGGTCTGACCATGGCGTCTCAGAGATATGCTCGTGCGAATAACCCCTACGTGCAAGATTTCGATCCGAGCAAGCCGACCAACTATCTGATGTATCTGGACACCAATAATCTCTACGGATGGGCGATGAGTCGGGCTCTGCCCACTGGAGATTTCAAGTGAATCGATCCCCGGAAGTCCCAGACCTCAGCATGCTCGCCGAAGAGGATGAGCAAGGATTAGCATGGATTCATCTTGGAAGTGGATCTCGAATATCCGAGGGAGCTCCACGATCTCCACAACGATTATCCCCTCGCGCCGGAATCCATGGTGATCAATGGAGTCAGGAAGCTGGTGGCCAACCTCCACGACAAGGAGAAATACGTGGTCCACTACGTAAATCTCAAGAAATATATTGCCCGGGGTCTGAAGCTGAAGAGGATCCATCGCGTCCTCCGATTCACCTAGAGCCCATGGCTGAGGGCTAACTTGGAGAAGAATACGGCTTGCAGTGCTGCGGCATCCACCGCCTTCGAGAAGGATTTCTTCAAGCTCATGGTCAACTTAATATTCGGGGAAGACCATGGAAGATATCCGCAATAGGGTGGTGAAAAGAGAGAAGGTTGCCCTGAAGCTAGTTGCCAATCCTAACTTCAAGCGAAAGACGGTTTTCAGCGAAGATCTGGCTGCTGTCTATCTGCATCGCACCAAGGTGGTCTTCGATAAGCCCATCTACCTAGGATTTACCATCCTTGATATATCAAAGACCCTGATGGCTCACTTCGTCTACGGTTACCTCTAGCCCCGGTATTGCGACCGACTTAGCATCTGCTATACGGATACGGATATCTTGATCTGATATATCCAGATTCCGGACGCATATAAGGATATGGCGGAGAGCGTGCAGCAGTGCTTCGATACGTCCAACTATGTTCGAGACCATGCCTCCGGGATCCAGGCAAGCGTAAATAAGAAAGTGCTCGGCAAATTAATTCAAGAATGAGTGCGGCGGCAATCCGATGACCAAGTACGTGGGTCTCCGGCCGAAAGCTGAAAGAATATGCCTCCAAAGTAGATCGTGAAGAGTGCAAGAAGGCTAAGGGCATGACGAAGAGCGTGGTCGAGACCAATCTGACCTTCGCCGACTATAAGGAGTGCTTGGATACGGGCAAGGAGATATATCGATCAATGAATATCATCTGCAGCCGGCTGCACCAGCTTCTGACTCGAGACGTGCAAGAAATCCCTCTCCTCCAATGACGATAAGCGCCACATCCTACCCGACGACAACAGCCTCCTCGCCCACGGTCAATACCGAATCGCCCAAAACTGGGGCGGCCGCTACCCAACCCCCTCCCATCCCTGAATTTCTCGAGCTCCGTGAGCCTCGGGAAAATCTCTCTTAGCCGCCGCATCTGATCTAGGAAGGCTCTGACGGGTACGGATGTCTCATCCTCCCTAGATAAATAGTTAAGCCCTTACCAATCTTGAGCTCGAGCAAGCCGTGAAGAATCTGCATATCCACCATTTCAGAGGCGTCTTCATGCGCGACGACCTACCATCAAAGCCCAGAGATCTCGAATGCGGCATCCTGAATCATGATGATCTCGTAGGCCCCGGGACTCACTGGACGTGTTCAAAGATCGCACACGGAGAATCTACTTTGGCTAATACGGATTGCCGCCGCCGACAGAGCTGAGACGCTATCTGGGACTACCGATCGACAATAATACGGACGAAGTTCAGCCCCGCAGATCGGTCATCTGCGGCCATCTCTGCCTTTACGTCTTAAGCAACTATCGTCGTCTTCACCCTGCTATAGATAAAGTATGGTCGATAAATTTGGTCTAAGGGTGGGCCTCACCAAGGGGGCCGATCGCAAGGATGAGATCGAAGAGGATCTGGAAGTGAATTTCAGTAATATCCGGAAAAGGATAATGACGCCGCGACGAAGAGATTCGTGAAGCAGTCGCTGAAGAAGCTCGAAGAGGAGATGCTTTGCATGACGAGGGAGCAGATCAACCCCCACAAGCAACTGACTGACAAGGCAGATAGATCGGACTGCATCAATACCAATGGCGGTCGGATACGCGTGAACTTAGATATGCAGGGCAATGCGATTCGGAACCTTCCAGAGGGAATCGGAGTTGACGAACCGGTCACCAGGGATTATTCCCCCAATCTTTCCGGTCTCTCTCAAGGGATTGCTGGACCCATGAATTGAGATTTAGGATAGCCCAGCCATTTCAAGAAGATTTTTTTGACCCAACCCCTGGTTCATCGCCCCAGGATAATGTCGATGCCATAGATGTCCTGATCAGTGCGCTGGATCTCGGGCTCGTAGAAGGATTCCTGGATCTCCTTTCCGTGGAAATCCTTGAGACGATAGGTCGGCGACTGGGTGCCCAGGACCTGCGAGACGGTGAGGACTTACTCTTTCCAGCGGTGCATTTACCCTTCTCGAAGATACCCTTAAGCTTCTTCTTGGCGATCCTGACCCTATACCTGGGCTCGAATCGCAGCGGCTGCATGGGCGGAAGATCTCCGTAGAGATTCCAGAAGACCTTTGCATGATTCTCGAACTCCTGCTTTAGGAGCAGATCCTTCACATCCCTATTATAGAATTCGGAGCCCTTATCCGTCCATAGCTTCTGCGGGTTGCGATCCATGAAGACGGCCCGGAAGGCATCGCGCACCGTGATCCCCTTCTTATCCTTGAGCGGCACCAGCCAGCCATACTTGAACAGGACGTCGATGATGCTCCAGAGAAATTTATAGCCTTGATTATCGCAGAAGAAGGCGCTCATATCTACGAGATCGGAGGCCAGGTATCGTCCAACCCGCCAACCACCACGCGACTTTTCTCAAACATACGACGGACGGGCTTATGCAGCACTTCGGCTAGCTGGTCGGACCAGTGCACTTTTTTTAATCCGCAGCCACAATCGATACTTCGATCCATGCACTCTCGGGCCGTGGTCTGCTGGATGCCGTCCAGCTCCTTGAGCATGGTCTTATCGCAGATTAAATTTCGGGCAGCCGTATCCTGATGCAGAGAATGGCAGCAATCGTGGTGATAGGAGGCCTTAACCACGCGATTGATTGGAATGGACCAGGGGTTTTGGGTGTTGTCTGCCTTCAGACACTTATGAAGCTTGGTGCCGGGGCCGGTGAAATTATGCCCTGGTATGTGCATTTCCACGGACATGCGATTGAACATCTTATTCCAGAACCCGACGCCCGACGCAGTGATAAATAGAGACTTCTGGGAGCCGCAGACGGCGCAGGTTCCGACCTACCGCAGCCTCCCGTTACTTGCTATCACCTCGCGGACCCCTAGCGTATCGGTGGGTTTTCGACATTTCACGCAGTAGATCATGCTTTATTTATATAAATGGAGGTGCATGATATCTCTTACGATGCCGATGCACCCACCAATCTGATCGTCGGGAAGTCGGGCTGCGGCAAGACCACGCTGCTTAATAATCCTCTACGCTCTGGGTGGTTCGACTACGATCGCCTCTACGTCTTCGGGAAATCTCTTCACCATCCCATCTATCAGCTCTTGCGAGCGGCGCTGGAGAAAGGTCTGACCAAAGAGGCCATCTGAAAGCTTCTCACCCTCCAGTATAAATATCCGCTCGTCGAGGCTCTTCACCGGGGGCCTAGTGGCATCGATGCCTCCTTCGAGCAGGACGGTGACGTACCCAACCCCCGCGAGCTCGATCCGTCGGATAAGATCTGATGGTCTTCGACGATTTGATGCTGAGCAAGCAAAATAAGTGCGAGGATTACTACGTGCGCGGTCGCCATAATAACGTCGATTGCTTCTACCTCTGCCGCGGCAGACCATCCAAGAGAATGCCAACCTGATCTGCCTCTTCCGCCAAGACGATCGGAATCTCGACCACATCCATTGCAACTTCTGCACCGACCTATCACTCGACCAATTCAAGATTCTCTGCCGCCAATGCTGGTCTGAGCCCCATGGCTTCGTGACCATCGATCTGACCAGTCCCCGAGAGGCCGGAAGATATCGGTTCAAACTAGATGAATTCTTCGTAGTCCCAATTAAATTATGAATCCTATGATGAAAGAATTTCGCTTGTCTTGTCTTGAAAAATTTTCTTTTACCCAATTCGTCGAGCAGATCATTCCGTGGAGAAATCTCTGCCGAAGGTACTCGCCTCAATCAATTCAAAGATTTCAGGCGATGCTGGTGCGGAGTGGATGCTCGGAGCGTCGGTCTGGAGAAAGGTGGCGAGAGGGCATCCATGCCAGCTTTCTTGCAGACCGGGAAAGGATATGTGCAAGAAGCATATCACCCTATCATCGAAGGTGCACTGCCAGCACGAGTGCAAGACCGGAAGAACTTGCAAGAAGACCTGTCCAGAAGGGTCAACCGTCTGCCGCCTGCATCGTCCGAAGCCCTCTAAATCGCCAAACGCTATCCCGAACGCCAAACGATCCCCCGAAAACCCCCCTGAACGCCCCCTCAATCGCCAATCGCTTCCCCGAACGCCTTTCAAGCGCTAAACACTTCCCCGATCGCCCTTCCGTACGCCAAGCGCCCACCCCCGAACCTCTCACGCTCGGAGACCGTCGCCTGGGTCGCCAAGTACGGCCGATGGTGGTGAGGTGGTCTGCCTTTTCGAATGTTCCCAGGGTATCCGAAAAAGTCATGATCGTAGGCACCCCTACATAAATGAGCTTCATCAAGATTACGGGAAAGGAGCAGCGCGAGGCTCTGGCCAAATCGCTGCACGACGTGTAGCGGAATATCAAGGCGAGTCAGCTGAAGGATTGCTTGGAGAAGCTGGGGGTAAGTCCAGACCTCGGCAGATTCTTCAAGCCCGTGGTGGAGGCCTAGGAGAAAGCTGCCTTGGCAATTACCAAGAAACTGCCTCTCCCACTCTCAGCAACTGTTTTGCCCCCTCCTCCAGACTCACTTACTATCGAAGAGGATCCCAGCACTATCCTAGGGCCTCGGGCGCAGCATTATCTCCAAATAAGTATGACCAATCAGGCGGATCATACAATAATAATAATAATAATAATAATAATAGCTTTATTTAAAGAGGGTAAACGTATTTGGATCAAACCAATCTACCACAAGGCCCTCATAAACATATTTACAATACAAGTTAAAATAATATACAAAGAATAATTAGCATGATATACAAATACAATGACCATTCAAATAACATATACATTAAAATTAAGGAAGGAATCAAAAATACATTGACTTGTACATTTTCTTAAATTCAAGAACAGATCCCGCTCTTTGAACATTTACCGATAAACCATTCCAACATTTAGGACCACTGTATGAAAAACTTGATTTGAATAGTTCTGTCCTAGTGTTTGGAAGTAATAAAGTTTCTTTTGATTTTGATCTTATATCGTAAGATGTAGTAATATTTTTGAGTGGTCTTAGGAGATTTTGAATATATAATGGAGCTAAATTATTTAATGACTTGTATATTAAAAGACATTTGTGATAATCAATTCTTTTGTCAAATTCTGCAATGCGAGTTTCTTTGAACAATTCTGAAGATGGTTTTTCAAAATTGTATTCATCAAGTATGATCCTTGCCGCTCTCTTTTGCAATTTCAAAATGTTACTTTTTAAATATTTACTACAATTTCCCCATATTGTACAGCAAAAATCAAAATGTGGTAGAATATATGCATTATAAAATAAAATTCTGGTATCAAAATTCAGATATTTTTTTATGCGTCTCAAGAGAGCTAGTAAAGCATTTACTTTTGAAACAATATGACTGATATGAACAGACCATGTTAACGAATTATCTAAAAATACACCAAGAAGTTTTTCAGATGAAGTTTGTGACAAAGAAATGTCATTTATGCTTAGTTCAAGATTATTATTTATTGTAGAAAGCTTTTGTTTTGAGGCTATACACATGCAGTGGGTTTTTTCAGTGTTCAAATGCATCTCAGTGTCGTTGCACCAACATAAAACATGATTTAGATTATTATTCAGTTGGCTTCTTATAAAATCGATATCTTTTCCAGCAGCATATAAAGTACCATCGTCAGCAAATAAATGAGTTTTTGAATTTTGCATATAAAAAGGCAAGTCATTGATATATAATAAAAACAATATAAGGCCAAGGACTGAACCTTGAGGTACCCCAGATTTTATATCAAGCGTGCCAGACAGGCAATTTCCAACTTTTACTACTTGATTTCTATTTGACAAGTATGATTTAAACCAATTTAGGCAGGCTGTCGAAAATTTGTATTGTTTGAGCTTTCTCAGTAAAATATTATGATTTAATAAATCAAAAGCTTTAAAAAGATCAAGAAAAACAACACCAATCATATTACCTGTATCAATTTCCTTTAACCACTCATCAACAAGTGCGGTTAATGCTGTTTGACAAGAGTGATATTTACGAAATCCAGATTGAAAATTGTGTAGTAATTTAAAATCTTCTAAAAAGTCTACCAGATTGTTAGCAACGTGTCTTTCTACAATCTTTGATAATAATGGTAGAATTGATATAGGTCTATAACAAGAGATATCGTGTTTCGACCCCTTATTTTTGTACAGTGGCGTAACTTTTGCAAGTTTAAACAAAGATGGAAAAATCATTTTTGATATACTCAAATTAAATATATAAGTTAATGGGTTTACAATGTAATCAGCTGACATTTTTAAAAATTTTGCACTAAGGTTATCCAGACCAGTAGATTTATTTTCGTCTAAAGACTTTAACTGTTGTAAAACAAATTTTGTTGAGATAAAAGGAATTTGAAATGTAACACTATCTGGAACTCTTGACAATATGAATTCGTCAAGTTTATGGTCCGAGTTACTGTCACTCGTGTTTGCTGTAAGATTGTACTTGGAGGCAATATTTGTAAAATGAGAATTAAATAAATTTGCTATTTCTGATTGATCTGTGACTTTAGCATCAGTTGTCTCAATAATACAAGGCATTTCCCTATTTTGAATCCCGGTAATGTCATGTAAATGTTTCCAAATTTTTGAACTTTTATTGACTACGTGATTATTTATTAAACTTGTATAATATGATACTTTTGCTTCATCTATCAAATATTTTGTTTTATTTCTCCAATGTCTGTAATTTTGGTCATCTCTTTTCTTGTGAAAATAATCACGGTTTTTCATTGCCGTTAAAATCTCTTCATTCATCCAGTTACTCTGTTTTGTCCTTTTCACTCTTTTTGATATTAAAGGGGCATGTTTGTTTATAACTTCACTAAATATATTGATAAAAAATGAAAGAGCTTTGTCAGGATTATCATATGAAAGGATATTATCAAAAGGACAATGTTGAAGATCATTTAAAAATGAAAGCTGGTCAAAGTCTTTCATAGATCTATATGATATATACTCATGACAATGTTTTGGGGACCTTCCAGAATTTCGACAATGAGTTAAGCACACTGGATAGTGGTCACTTATAGCATATTCTTTTACTTTAAGAGATTTAATGTTATTTGGTTGATTTACATACACATGGTCTATCAAAGTAGATGAGGATTTTGTAACTCTGGTAGGGGTTGTAACGATTTGAGAAAAATTAAACATGTTCTGTAATTGAATCCAATTTCCAGATTTTTGTCGCGAACATGAAAGATCGAAATTGAAGTCACCTAAAATTATAGTTTCCTTGTCCTCATATTCAGCTTTTAATAACATATTTTCAAAGTTTACCAACCAATCTGCTGAACTGTTTGGTGGCCCCTATATATATAGCCAATCAGTAAAGGTTTTTGAGAATGAAAGCACACCTCAAACCAAATAGCTTCTATTGTACTTAATTCTAGATCATCTCGTCTTAATGTTTTTAATAATTTAGATATATAGATAGCAATTCCACCCCAGCTTTTGCATTCCTGTCTTTTCGATAAATGTTAAAGTTATTTATATTTATCTCTTCAGTTTGAACAGATTTAGATAAAAATGTTTCACAAATGCAATTATGTCCACATTAGACTGCTTTTCTGATAATAGATATCTTATTTCTGATAACTTTGGCAATATGTGGTTGATATTTAAGTGACAGATATTAAGACCTTTGTACCTTTGGGTTGAGATTGGAGAACGGCGGAATTTGCACCGAGAATGCTCCAGTCACTTTTGACGGCGACGATCTACTGGTCAATGGCCAGCGATATAAGGGGACGCCAGGGCTCTGGGAGCTCATGGTGATGAAGAGGCCCATAGATTTCGATATGGACGATCTGGAGGCTTACAGCGGTATCCTGAAGAAGACCTATGCGATCTACCAGAATAAAAGCGCCCTATCCAAGACGCCTAAGGCCAACCGCAGCTTCAAGTGGGAGGCCATCGTATCCCATATCTATGATGAGGATAAGAAAGGGATGCTCTTCCTTCCATCAGACCCGACGCAGCTGGCCGAGCGCTTAGATTTATGCGCCGAGGCTTTCCAGGCTGGGAATACCGGCGTCTGCAATGAGTTCGTAGCCGTCCTCGAAGCCCTCCGAAGTGGAAAGTAAATCGATAATGCCAGGTATAAACGCCTCCATCGTAATATCTTTAAATAAACTATGCTAATCACGAAATATGCGGTTGGGGGCGGGGAATATTCGATACCGTGAAGAATCTGCTCGGGTCTTCACTTCTGCCGCCGCTAAGTCCCTCAGGAAGAAGGCTGCCACCGCCGCCAACAATGCAGTCTTCAGGGGAGTCGAGAAGGGCGCCACCAAAGCCGTAGATCATGTGGTGAGCAAGATCCCTTCCAAGCCCAAGTCCAAACATCAACCAAAAGCCGCCGCCATCCTATCCAAGCACGAGGGGAATATCCATAACCTCATCGCAGACACAGGCATCGCACGCGTGCATAACCATAAATAAATGGCCGAGATGATGAATCTCCATGAAGACCTAGTCTTCGACGAAACATCCAGGAGTACGAATTCAACGAATATCATCCCATTACCGGGACGCAGATGAATATCTCCGGCATCGAGATCTGCCTCAGCATCGAGTCGCAGGATTTCTTCCTTCCTCCATCCCAGAGTTAACCGGGACGCAGATGAATATCTCCGGCATCGAGATCTGCCTCAGCATCGAGTCGCAGGATTTCTTCCTTCATCCATCCCAGAGTTACCTCTTGCTGGAAGGAAAGCTCCAGAAGACTGACGGGACGGCCTTTGCAAGTGCCAACCTCATCTCCCTCATCAATAATGCAATGATGTACCTCTTCAAATCCATCAGCTACAAGCTTTCTGGGCAGACGATCGATCATTTGAACGATCCCGGCTCGCGACCACCATGCTTGGCCTTCTCACGAATCTCGACGATTTCTCCAAGTCCCAAGACCTCAACCAGCTAAGGGTGAAAAATACCTCCCACCGCTGCCGTCGCGAATCTGGGGTTTGCCACGCGGAAAGCCTACATCATCGCCAAGCCCGCCGATAAGGGATCCTTCTCCTTTACCATTCCCTTGAAGCATATCTTCGGCTTTGCCCAGGACTACGATAAGTTGGTCTACGGATTCAAGCATGAGCTCACTCTCGTCTGCACATCGGATAATGACGCCATCTTCCGGGGTGCTGCCAATATCAACGAAGCCTGCAAGATTGTTCTCAGCAATCTCTCTAGGTTCATCCTGCACGTGATGCCCTCCGACGACCAGAAGCTGCGGCTCTATAAGACCATCGAGAGCAAGGTGAAGCTAGATACATCCGCATGAGGCAGTGCGATGCAATCGGCAGAAGCAGTCCTGAAAGACCTCTATGGGTGATCGTCGCCTTCCAGATCGATAAGAGTAACGATCAAGAAGCCAACACCGCCATCTTCGACCAATGCTGCGTGAATGATATCTACGTCACTTTGAATTCCCCGAGATATCCCGCCGCCGTGGCTTATAATGCCTCCACGAATCAGAAGATCTCCAGGCTCTATAAGGAGGCCGCCGATTCCCGGTGGAAATTCTTCAATATGGATCACCTGGTTAGCAGTCCTGGCATCATCCCGCCGACTTTTCGGATCCCCATCCCCTCTTCGTGTTAGACGTTTCCAAGCAAAGCGAGCGCCTCAAGGACTCGACGATCGACGTCTATATCAAGGCAAAATTCGATCGCAACGTTGCCGCCAATACCCAAGCCTACGCTTTGGTCATCTCCGATCATATCCTCCAAATCGAATCAGATGGTCGAAAGATGAGCGTCATCTACTGAGCCATATATAAATGACCGAGCTTCAGCAGATTGTCAAGAATACGGCACCCAAGCGTGGTTTCTCCGTGGTCATCTCTGCACGGGGCGGACGGGTCTCCACGCAATTCCATCAACCCATCCGTCTGGACCCCACCAAGAGCTACGAGATTGCCCTGGTCAACCTGGAGACTTACTACTCCTTCCCCAATATTCACGAGAGAAATCGCGTCTTCTCCTACTCCCCCGACGATGGCGCGCTCTGGTTCTACATCGCCCTGAAGGTCGGATCCTACGATATCGATGATATCAATGCCGAGATCCAGAGGCGTATGCCTCAGAATGGCCATGGCGCCAAGATCATAATCGGTGCCAAATGCGACTCTGAGAGCCTTCCTTATCCTACAAGAAAACTGCCAAGTAAATTTCGACGTCCCAAATAACATCCGGACCGTCCTAGGGTTCAACGATGAGACCTTAATCTACGATGCCAAGACCAATGGATATTTCGAGAGAGAGAGAGAGAGACTATCGTGAAAATCATCAATGTCAATAGCATTCTGGCGAATAGCGATATCATCAGTGGAAGCTACGTCGACGGCGTGCAGCAGCCCGTCATCTATAGATTTTTCCCCAAAGTCTCCCCGGCATGAAGATCGGTCAGAACCCAAAGAATCTGATCTACCTTCCGGTGACCGTGAATACCATCCCCTCCATGGTGACGCATATCATCGATTAGGACGGTCTGCCTATCAATCTCCGCGGCGAGCACTTGACCATGCGCTTCCACCTTCGCGAGATATAAATAAATGTCGCATTTCGAGTATGTTCTGGACCTGAGCTCAAGCCAGAAGGATAAACTCATACTCGCAGCCAAGCGCAAGCCATGCCCGTGAGTATCCGCCTCTCGCACGAGAATCTCTCAGGCAATGATACGTTGCTGCTCACGAATCGGCAGATCCAGAAGATGAATAACCTCAAGCGGGCCGGTGAAGGAGGAATGATCTTGGAAATGAGCACCACCCAGCTGAAGCATAACATGCAGAAAGAGGATGGATTCTTCCCGATGCTATTCGGCCTGGCGATGAGAGTCCTCCCCATGGTAGCCTAGACCGTTCTTTCAGCCTTGGGAGTGGGCACATTGAGTGGGCTTGGTGGCATCGCCGTCAATAAGGCCTTTGGGTCTGGATTATACCTCAAGAATGATGACCAGGTCTGCTGTGTGAAGTCTTACGGGAAAGGCTTATATCTCTCCCCAGCCCGGCTGCTGAAGATCGTCCAGGATGACGGTTATATCTCGAAGCGCGATGGTAAGCTCTACGACGGCTTCGGATTGATCCTAGGGCCCAACAGCACTTCAACAACGTCCCCCTCCTTGGCTTGCTTCTCTAGAGCCCCCTTAGACAAATGACCGACGAACTAGATCCCAGACTCTATGATTTTCTGGATTCCGAGTTCCAGAAATATGCCAGAATATGCGTATAAGCGACTGGATAAGGAAGTTTCCATTATCCTAGCTGCGGCCTCCATCAGCAGTCTATTGCTTACCAGCGGCACCATGGGAAAGGCTTTGACCGGGGTTGGTGCCTCGGTGTGCCTTTCCCTTGGATCCCTGAGTGCTACGACCACCCTAGTGCTATCGCTGATCGCCAAGCGAATCGCCAAAAAGAAGAAGCATCGTGATACTCTCCGCTTGGCCATACCCTATCATTCTCAGCTCCCGGGCAAAGATGGTGAGCCTGCCGTCTGCTTGAAGAATAACTACGATGGAAAGTATCGACTGCGCCAACCCTAGCCCCCTTTCAACGAAGATCTAGCCAAGCATTCCCAAGGCTCTCGCTGATACCAGCCCTCAAATATCTTTTCCGATGGGTTTCCCCATCAGAAAAGGATTCTCCCACGCCCCTTCAAATCACCACTTCAAAGTTGAAGTAGTCATGCCCGCTCTTCGTGGACTTCTTCATCCCATAGTTATCGATCTTGAGCGATGTCACCTTTTCCGCGGTATTCGCTGCATTTCCCGGATCATCATGCTGCACGCCAAGACCTTGGTTTCTACCCCTTTCCTCTCCAGCCGTCCCCATACTGATTTTGACCCCCACCACTTGGAACATTTCCCAATGTAGGTCGCGCCACCTCAGAATCGGCTCGCATCTGACCTCCCTTTGAACCTGTGCCTTCCTTCTCACCTCCTCGTCGCTCTCTTCCCGCCCGGGACCTAGCAATCGAATTTGCTGATCCGCCTTTTGAAAAGATTCGGAATTCATAATTTATTGGGTTTCAAAATTTTTAAATCTATTTTGATGGGTCCTTGCCTCCCAACACTTTTCAGCATCCCCGACTCGCTCAAGACCCACTTTGCATCCCGGGGCCCAAAATTTGGGGTCTAATGCAGGATTTCTGCATGGAAACTGGTCTTGCGGCAGAATTGTCTTTTCTTAACTACTTTTGGTGGTCTCTTAAAAAATTGTATTGTGCAGGTCCGCACTCCATCCAAGATAGCAACCAGCAGTAAACAAAGTTTGGCATTTTACCCTTTGATAAATACATTCAAAGAACTTCTTCTCAGAAACCACTAGTTACAAAGATCGTCCATTTCAAAAGAGGTATCCACAATGTCAGTACCTAATCCAAGGTTTCCACCAGCGTGGAACATAGTTTATCATTGGACCATAAGGAAAACACATTCAAATATCTTGTTCTCAGAAACCCTTTGTCGAATTACAATCAAACACAGTCACAATAGTCCTTAGATGGTCCATTCCAAAAAAGGGTCTCTTGTAGGTCAGTACCTTATCCAATATAGCAATAGAATGAAACATAGTTTAACATCTTACCCTATTTACATTTCATTTAAAGATCTTCTCAGAAAATACAATTAGAACACTCAGTCACAATGGTTCTTGGATTGTCCCCGGCAGGTCTATACATAATCCAATATGATTGCCAGCTTGGAACATAGTTTATGCTTTAAGAGGCCTAAATATAAAAAGGTGAAATTCTGATGGCAAGAGAAAGATAGCAGGCGAATTTACTAAAATACAGGGCACGTGGCTTAATGTGGTTTGGGTGCTAATTTGGCGACAACTCTGACAAATTTTAGCAGATTTTAGCATAGTTTTTGCAGAAATGTGGTATGCGATGTCTGTTCGTCCTTCTCTAGTAAATGCTTCAAAACTTTTCATTAAAACATCTTTCTCTCTTAAACCACTGGATGAGTAACAGAACAATTATGTCTCAACAGTCTTCTGATGGTCCCTTTAAAAATTTGTCCGTCAGATATCAACACCACATTCATATCCAAGGTGGGCGCAAACGGTAGTGGTCATATTTGTCAGTATGAAATGAATTTTTGTAAAAGACTTCCCACACACGATTCCTGGAAAGTTTTAGCTTCAGGGGAGATTGCCAAATATATGTGTTCTCCTGAAGGGTCAAATGTTCAGCCATGCTAAGGGCTGATAGTCATCATTTTAATGGAGCGGAACGGAATTGGCAATCTTTGTAAAATTCTAATTTTTAACTTTAAAAATTTCGAAATTTTTACTTAAACTTAATATTTTCGATTTTTTTCAAGCTAATTTTTTCAACTTTCATCTCAAAATTTTGACTTTTTTAAGCACCTTTTCAAACACGAAATTTCAAAATTTTTTAAACTAAAAATTTCGGATCCTTCATTCTCAAAATTTCGACTTTTCAAATTTCAAATTTTGACTTTTAAAAAGTCGAAATTTCGACTTTTGAATAACTCAAAATTTGGATTTAAAACGAAAAAAAAACTTAAAGTTGATCATTGATGAATTTCAACTATCAAAAACCCAAATTTTCGACTTTAAAAACTCAATATTTCGACTTTTTATAAGTCGAAAACAGTCGAAAATATAAGTTTGAAAAAGCAGAAATTTCGAATAAAAAAGTAGAAATTTCGAGTTTTCAAAAGTCGAAACTTTGAGTTTAAAAATGTTTTTTCTGTTTTTGTTTTTGTTTCTTTTGTGCGTATCTTTTTAATCGTACGCAGAGAATCAATGTTATCTCAGAATGAGGTGAAAAACTAAATTTTTTCCTTGTGTAACGGGCGCATTAATGCTTCATTGCACCTCGCCCAATTAGCACACAAAACCACATTAAACCGCGTTCCCTGTATTTTAGTAAACTCGGCTGCTATCTTTCTGTTACCATAAGAATTTCGCCCTTTTCATGCAGCCCTCTTAAAGCATAATTAGGGAATGTCTTTTTAGACAAAATGGCTACATTTTTTCCTACTTTGTTTTACATAGGGTCATTTTAGGACTATCGTACCTTCGGACTTTGGGACTATCGTACCTTCGGACTTTGGGACTATCGGACTTTATGACTATCGGACTATCGGACTTTCGGACCTTCGGACTACCGGCCCTTCAGACTATCGGTGTGTAACCCCCGAGACAAATTTACTCGTAAAGTATCAATGCTATTTTATGTTTAGTAACTGTGAAATGAACCTTAATTTAGCCTGAAAGATTACCAAGTCGCTCAAAAAAAATTGTGCGGTTATGCGGATGTAAACTTGGATTCTATTGGGTGATTAACCACCTGCTAAATAACCATGTCCGCCATACACAACAAGAAAATCAAAAATCGTGATAATGTAGTGTTTCACATTAACAAACATGCAGTAAGCAAGAAAAATAAACACATCGAGACATTAAACATAGTTTACTTCTACCTAATGAACAGTAATTTCAGCCTGAAAATTAAAATACGAAAAACATCTATATATGGAATAACATGTAAATTATATGAAATGTTTTATCTGCGTTCATTTCCAAAGGTGTCCGCTCAGTGTATTTTGAAAACATCATTTTGCTGGTACAATCTTTATACAACTTTAAAAATCAATAAATCACTCGATTGTGTATTGTTCATGCTTATACGCTGTCAGTTGGTAAAGTGTTTATTTTTAGAATCGTGTAGTTAACTGTAGGTCATTTTATAATTATCGTTTTCGTAGTTTAATGCAAACTGTGGTTAGCATAACCGCACAAAAATGTTATCATGCATTGAACCAACTAACATGATTATTTAGATAGTGTCGAAAATGGTTGAACGGTGCGGCTGACGCCTTACCGTTCAACGATTTTCGACACTATCTAAATAATCATGTTAGTTGGTTCAGTGCATGATAACTTATAATAGCCAAATCGCTCAAGGAGAACATCTACGTCATAAAAACCAAATTCATAGTTAATCCTGATTTTATGTTTAGTAACTGGAAAATGAACCTTAATTTAGCCTGAAACATTACCAAGTCACTCAAAAAAAAATACCCAAGTCGCTCAAGGAGAACATCTAACCTGGATATGGGATGTTGTCTCCTTAACATTTACCCCATTTCCTTTCTTTTTCATATCTAGGTCATGAAAAATGAAAACCAAATTCATAGTTAATCTTGATGGTCTACATGTGACCAATCAATAGGTGAATTATCAACCTTGTACCATGTCTTTCTAGTTCCTTAGAAATGGACAAAAACGAAGGAAACTTAACCAAGTCGTTCAACCAAAACAATCATGTAGGTCATGTTAACTGAATCACTGGTGAACCCTATAGTACGTCCTACGACCAGTCCATGTGTGAGTTAAGTATCAACCATGCGCTATGTCTAGTACCTGAAAATTGGACCATAACCAAACAACGTAACAAAGTCACTCAAGCGAAAAAATGTAGGTTATGGTGACATATCATAGCTAAACAAATTTGTAATACCCAATAACTTTCCTTTTTGTTAAATATCAAAACTCTACCATGTCTAGTTCTTGAAAATTTGAAAAAAAAATTTAACCAAGATCAGTCGGGTGGACGTTCGAGGGCAAATATCGTACTTAAGTAATCGTGACATAAAAACTGCTATCGAACCCGAAATTTAGCTGCGGTGGGACTCGTGAATGTTTTTATTCAATCGGCGAAAATCCCGAACACAATTTTTAAAGAAAATACGTTTAACATAATTATGGTAAAGTTTGGTTTCAATGCTATTTAGTAGTTTAAGAGAAGATGATTGAAAATATTAAGGTGAAAACTAACAAAAATTGACACAAAAGGGAAATAACACCAACATAGGTCAACGGATCCTTACGTCACATGAAGCTCTTCATGAGAATGATTCGCCCACTTTGAACATCATGACTTAAAAGAACTAGAAGTTTCACATTTTTGGGGGCATGCAATATGCTTTGAATGTTTAAAAAAGCATTTTTAGACATAGTTTTGGTGATACACTTTAAGTATTGAAAAACTGTTGTTCCAATAGTATTCCAATAGTAACCGATTTTTATAAGCATTACTTGGGGTAACATTTTAATACCCAGTTCCATTTCTAATACTAGAAGTCTACAAAACTTTAGCCTATATTATTTTGGCCACTATGATCTATTCCCTTTTACATGTAGTAACAGCGGTCACGTTTATTTACCAATCAAAAATCCCCTCATCAGTTCTGTATATAAGATACACTGTTATGCTCATAAAAAGATTGGGTACTATCCGCCTTACAATTTCAGAGGGGAAGATGTTTGAAAATATATCAACATTGTAAATTAGCAAACAAGAGGCTCTGAGACTGAGCCTGTATCGCTCAGTTGCCAATATGCTGAATAGTAGACGATGAAAATGATGTTCCTCCTAAAGGGTCCTAAATATGTTCCTCGCTGGCGGTCATGTTCATTATCGGATCTGAACGAAATGAGCAGTCTTTGAAGATGGCCTTCCATGCGTCATGCATTCCTGTAAAATTTGGTTGAATTTGCTTCAGAGGTTTCGGGGGAATGAAAATATTAAATCCAATAGGGCCAATGTAAAACTCAGTTCCGTCCAGGCGGCCATGTTTTTGTCAAATCGGTATAATGAACAATTTTGATAAGAATCTTCTATACACTATTTCTGTAAATTTTGGTTGATTTTGCATCAGCGGTTTCAGAAAAGATGAAAATGTGATTAGCTATGTGGTTATTTTAACATCGTTATGTCGTAATTTCGACATCACTATGTCGTAATTTCGACATCGCTTTGTCGTAATTTCGACATCAGTATGTCGTAATTACGACATCGTTATGTCGTAATTTCGACATTGCTATGTCGTAATTTCGACATCCTATGTCGTAATTACGACATAAATATTTTTTTTTTTCAAATGACCCCTATCGGCTTCCGTAGTTCACTAAATTTTATTCGTATGTTGGTTTTTAAATTTTACCTGTTTAGGCTGTTATCAGTACAAATACTAATTTTAGTAGCAATTTTAATTTGCATATATCTCATTAACAGTTTGACTAATTAAAACAAAGAAGTACATGGACATAGATCAAATGGAAAATGATATATCTTAAAACTTTGGACATCGTGAGTGCAATGGTTTTTGCAAACAAGCGAACACAAATTTGGTAACGGAACCCACTAGTAAATACAATTTATCTCCCACCTCTCCGAGGCGGGGAGATATAAAAATGTTGCTTGGGAGACTTTGAGAGACTGCATTGATAATTCGAGGTAAGCTTCCTGACAAGTCCTTGTCAGCTGTACAAGAATATGGCTTTTCGGGAAGAACTTTGCAGGCTGAGACTGTCGCACGAACAAAATGCTAATACATTTCATGAATATTCATTTGAATTCCGTCAGTTTGATAGGTGAACATCGATCACGTGGCATATCAATGTGAAGTTGCAATTCCCATATACACATTTGACCACGTGTTCACGTGGCGGATGGATTTGTAAAAATAGAATCCCAATGTACATGATGTACTTCCCTGTAAATAAAGTTGTTTTTTTCATTTCGGGTTTAAAATGTAATTATAAGAATTGAATGCATTATTTTGAAGTTTCATAGGGACTATGAAAGGGTTTACCGGGCGCACATTTTCAACATGAAGCGCTGACGCGCTTCATTAAAAATGTGCTTCGGTCAACCCTTTCATATCCCAATGAAACTTCAAATTAATGCATTCAATTCTTAAATAAAATCATCTAGAGATCACGCCTGGTAAACCAGATGGTCTCAACAAAATGTTGAGGCGGCAAAAAGGTATCTGCAACTTCCGGCCAGTTGAGAGAATCTGTCACGAAATATTGACAAACGAGTGCAAGGCAAGTTCGTTTTGAAAATCAAAGAATGCTATTCTCTTCTGATATAATCGTGTGGAATTTTCATGCTTTCCGCTTTGCAAAGGAGCTTGAAATAAAGGCGAAATCACTTTTCTCCCGTGCAGCAACAAGGTCACTTCGTGTATGTCTTGTTATAATTTCAATCATTGTATTGTGTAAAGAGAAGTTTCCATAAAAACAACATGTTTGGAAAATATGAAACTGTTGATAGACTCGCTACCACTGCAAAAATAGGAGCAATACAGGCACATAACAAATTAATGTCCACAACTTTGATAGGTTGAGATCTTCTGTCACATGTTGAGAATTTCTGTCGTTTGTTGAGACTGTCTGTCACAAATTGTTAAAGTTGTTTACTGATATTTTTCTCACTATAAACTGGAAGTGAATGAGATTATTATTATATTGCTTTGTCATATCTATACCTAACAAATTTTCTAATTTTGGAGAGCTATTAAAAGGACACACAAACCCTGTTTTGCAAACAGCGTCAAAAAAGCAATAATTATCGATCGTGTAATTTCAAATAACTTTGTTAAAACTGATGATAAAAATAATTTCTATCTACTGTCCCGTCTTTCTGAAACACGTTCAAATGCAGACAACTGTAGTATTTTTTGTTGACAGGAAAGCAGGGCGGAGAAATATCAATGTTTAGATATTCCATTTGTAGTTGGTCTTTTATTATGGTAAGCATTACACAGGTTGGTTCTGTGGCCTCAGGCCGCCTGCAGTTATAATAGCCAGTGTAGCGTTTCTCATCATATGAAAAACAAAATTGTCCAGTTTTAAATGAGGCATTTGATGTGGATTGTGCATGATTTATGTTCAGTTTTGAGGAATGTTAACTTGAGCTCGAAGAAGGATTCCATAAATTATATAACTTGTCGATGTCTACCATTTGTATATTATATTGCAATATATTTAGGAAGCATTCTTACTTATTGACGCACACTTTTAAATCAGACAATTCCCTTTAGAAATTAAACCAGACAATAGATTCCTTATGTATATCATTGCAAATATAAGATTTTATTATTGATGCTCATAGCTTAATTAACATAGTGTTAAACATTTTAATTGCAAAATATAAACAGATAACAACACACTGACGGACGTCTTTATGCATTTAAAATTATAGGGAAAAACCTCCTTGGCTTATACCTTTCTTTTTTTAACATCTTTCAGTCTATGGTCTTCCAAGTGTTTAGATTTCATCTGCACTGAAGAGACATAAGATGTCGAGATGGCCCTATGCAGAAACTTAATTTAGAGTAACTTCGGTATTTTGTTATTATTTAAATTAGAATGATAATAGTCTTTACATAAAATTTTTCCAAATAATGTTTTGGGCATTGTTAATTTCGTACATTACATTTGATAAATATAATTTCTCATCTGAAAAGTACGTGTTCGAATTTCAAAATTAGGAACTTTGAACGTTATGACAGGGAAAACATATGGCACAGGATGAAGGATCAGATTTTACTTCTGCTTAATATCATATTTTTCCTATTTTGACATGTTTGAACTCGCAGTGTTACGCTTGACTGTTTGAAAATACATTCCAATACAAAAAGTAAGAGAGAAGTGAACCGTCAGTCTAAAACGGATAATCCAAGGACAATGGAAACGTCGGAAAAACCAAAGAAACAAAGACATAATACAATACGGCACAGAAAAGAAAAAAGAAGACACACATGCATACAAAAATGAACTACACGGATCCAATAAAAAACAATGGGTGAAATCAGGTGCTCCGGTAGAGTAAGCATCTCCTGCTTCTTGTAACACGCCGGTCGTGTTGGAATCAAGAACATTTTCAAATTTTATTCTTGAAGGGAAAAGCCCTGCAAACTATCTAAAAAAAGAAAGAGATACACAAGCATGAAAATTACAACGGATAAACTTTATATGCCATTTTTCTATAAATACCCCAAAAACAATACATCACTTGACAAAATCGAAGCCCGGTGCATTGCATCTGCGCCAATTAGTATTTCATTTGCGCCACAAACTGTATTTCGTTTGCGCCAAAATAAAAACTTTGCATTTGCGCCAAATACAGGTACATAGTATAGATAAAAGTAAAAATACTTTTAACTTTTATACTTTTTACAGTAGTTAACTATGGGGAAAAGTCGTAGGTTTTCAAAAAACGTT